>JAHWFP010224126.1:0-36046 GCA_023313725.1 Lithobius niger | reverse complement strand
GGAGGTGGGAATCTCGTGCAAAATTCGACTTGAGAAGAGTACTCGTTCCTTTCCAATCAACCTCATGATTCAAAGATTTGTAGTGGATTTGAAGCACGAGTTTGACTGGAAAGGCACGACTACTGTTCTCAAGTCGAATTCTGCACGAGATTCCCACCTCAGTTGTCTAGAATCACTTGCAATGAAAAGAACGGGGAGCTTTCAAGCATACAGCCTAATAAATACTGGAGGCTGCGGTTGCGGCCAAATTCGAACGCAAAAGCGAGCAAAGCTGACGACGTTTTAGTGGATGAAGATGATGATTCTCAACAGTATGAATTGCAGCGATCTTTTTCGAAAGCGCCATTTTTTAGTGCTCTAGGTTATTCGTTATAAAGAGAACCTCCTGTAATTTTTATGGCTTGTGACAAATTTTGTGCAGATTTCTCCCGTCTAGACGAAACGTTTTAATTTGCCTAAAAGTCGGCTCAGTAGCTTTGAGCTTTTTTTCTTAACGTGTTCAATGTATGATAGAAGAATAACTAATAATAATCAAGTAGGGTAAACAAAATGCATCGATATCTCTTTCTCGCGTTGTGAAAAATACCAGAGAAACAACTTTCCAAGTTGCCTTTCCTTAAGGTTTTGGTCTTACATTATTTAATGTAAAATGAAGTTAATTAGTATGCTAAGCATTCTTTCTGTACTATTTTTATTTACCTTTTTGTCTTTTTGTGTGTAGCACTTCTGGATACAACAGTTGGAAACTACTAGTAAGTTTTGATAGCAGTTGTGCATTAATTTGATGTCTGTTATATGTATTCCTAAATCTATATAACTCATTTCTTGCAGGTCACCAGAAGGATCTATGTCGATATGCCGACCTTTTTAAAATGCACAACATATCTGGAAGAAGGTTACTACTTTTGTCACAAGATGACATGCGTCAAATGGGTGTTGTCTCCATTGGGCATTTAATTGGTCTTCAGGTCAGTAGAAGTTGTTATTTTAAATCGTTGCCTTTTCAAGATTCAGTTTCATATTACATATCGTGCTGGATGGAATCGATCTTGTCCTAGCTTGATCAGTAACAACTGGTGGCTGGTCTAAATTGGGCAAAACTACCCGCTACTTTGCCCTAAACCAATTTCTTATTGCCACTTTATTACAAGTAGAATAGAAACGGACGAAGCATTCTTCGTTTGCGCTTGCTTCATTTGAATGTAATTTTTTTTTACCAAACTTCGGGGTTTTTTTACCAACTTTTTTTAAACTTTTACAGTTTTGTATATATGTTTTTAATTCGACGTGTCACACGGGTTATTAGTCTGGTTGTGGCCAGAAAAACGGGGGTACCCGATTTACGTCAGCGACATCTCCTCAAAAACCAGACACATTTGTTCAATTCTGACCCGACGAAATTCAAGTATGCGTGTTAAGTATAAGTACTGTTTAACCCCCATTAAGTGGTTAGGAGAAGCAAGGGGCCTGGACCCACTTACACCAACCCTGTGCAAAGGAAACGTGGCGTCAAAACAGAAGTAAGGCATCAGAAAAGCTAAAGGTCCATTCACGGAGCCAGGGGAAGATGCTCAGGTCTTCTTACGAAGTTGCGAAGTATCGCTGGGGTTAAGTATCATCGGAAAAGAGCCACAGAGGTGCTCGTGACGGCCAAGTTGGAAAGTGAGTTCCAGGCTGGAACAACTCGCGCAGAAAAGTAGGCTCCATGACATTCCGACTTGAACTGTGGATGCATGACCGCGTGTAGTTGTGACCGGCCAGGCCTCGAAAAAAGGAAGGTCAACATCCAGCATGCCATGTAGAATACGGTATGTCAAGATGAGATCTGTCTTCAGTCTGCGCAGTTCCAAGGTGTCTAGATTGAGGACAGTCAAACGCTTAGAATAGGGCAAATTCCTCATGCCCTGGAGACGCTTTGTAAAGCGTCGTTGAACAGATTCGACTAGGTCAATGTCTTTCAACAGGGAAGGGGACCAGACCGGGGTTGCATATTCCAGAAGAGGCCTGACAAAGACCTTAAAAGCCCAAAGCTTTGTGTCACGGCTGCCCGAAGTAAAACATCGGTTGACAATAGCAAGACGAGGGAAGGCTGCAGCGGTAATCTTGCTGCAGTATAGGGAAGGCTTGAGGTAGGAGGTGAACCAGATACCGAGATCCTGGATACCGTCAGTTTTGGGAAGCATGTGGTTGTTTAAAAAGTATGCAAAGTTTTTATTTGACGGGCCAATGTGGAAGGTCTGGCATTTGGTTTCAGAGAGGGGCAATTTCCAAGCAGATGCCCAGCTCAGGATACAGTTAGTAGTTTCCTGTAAAGATACCATATCAGAAGCAGCAATAATCTCTGAACTCATTTTCAGGTCATCGACAAATTTGTAGCCTAGAACTGTGTCGGAATTGCAGTTCAAATCATTCAAAAAAATGACAAAAAGTAGGGAACCAAGGACGGAGCCCTGTGGTACCCCGCTAGCGGTTTTCATGGAGGAAGAAAGAGAGTTTGACACTGCGACACGCAAGTTGGAGTGACACGCAAGTGACATGCTGCGGCACGCAAGTTTGACACTGCGACACCAACTTGCAATGCGACACGCACTGCAAGTTGGTGACTTGTAGTGCGCCAGCACACAAGGTATCATGCTGTAGTTAATTTAGTTAGGGTTTTAGTTCGCTAATCTCTAAAAAGGTCTCTGAGCGAAAAACCGTAGTCAAATAGTACACGATCAGTGGCTGACGTCAGCGCTTCCTCAGCGTAAGGGTGTGCGCTCAACGCCAATCATACAAAAAATTGCGGCGTGTAACTGCGCATTTCGGCAAGTCAGCTCTTCAACATTGCGGCCGGTTAGAGGCTATCGTGTACGTCCAGATGGCTCCCCTCCTATGGTGCAGAACAAAACAAAGTGAGTCATCACTTACCTTTGCGGTGATCTGGATGGTACACCGAATTTCTATGATTGGATCTGGATGGTACAATGAATGCGATGCTCGTATAAGACTTTTGCTGTTAATTACTGCACCATCCTCGCTGCTTTTTGGGTGCGATGTATTACAGTATTTTATTACGCGTATTTGTGGTTTTGTTTCCTATTGAACGAATGAGCAAAGCGAATGATGTCCTGTTTTCACAGTGGCGGACTGGCCAGAGGGAGGGAAGGGCGGGATAGTCCTAATGGCCTCTGACTTTAAGATTTTTTTTTAAATCCGTAACAGGAAGACTCACGTAAGTTTTATTGGTTCGACAGTAGTTTTAACCACATATTTAAAATTACAAATAATAACGATAACGATCATTATAAAACGCTAGTAAAACAAGTACTATGTATTGAGTAGCCTAACAAAAATTGGCCACATGAAATTGCAGTGTTATATTCAATGTGGACTTTGTTACAATTTTCATGTGAATATTTTAACTTTTGTTAATACACCTAAAAAGTGTAAATAAATTTAAAATAGTCAACCTTACGTACCCTCAACGCAATATGATTTTTCCTACTCCCGCCCCCCCCCCTCCCCCCACCACATTACCTGCTGAATTTATGAAACATGGTGTTCGAAGATTTAAAAAATGTAAAAGTCTGAAGAACAAGAACAACGTGTACGGGAAACTGTAAAACAACGAAGCTTTCAGTTTGTTTTTTTGTAAGAAAACCTATATCAGCGTCCAATGAAAACTTATCTGGTCAGTGATTGCATCGTCACACACAAGATTCTGGCTCATTTGCCGTATCGTAGTAGCAAACGTTACGAGACAATTTTTTTAATATAATGTGCAATATAGTAGATATTCTTCAGTACACCATGCATTTAAATTTTTTAGTAGTGTCCTGGTGGTATGTCTGCCGTTCCAACTTCATACGTCAATTACAGATATTTTTTTATTCTACCATACGACCCGTCGAATTACTAATGCCGTGTTAGTGCATTTTGTTTTATAATACAAAGAATAGCGTGTAATGAAGATACAATGCAAGAGCAATTTTTTTTATGTATGACTGAATTAAAGCGATTTACATTTTATTGATTTATCTTGTTTGTTAAATAGGCATTTTCAATACAAAAAGAATAATTTAAAATTTATAAAGAATACAGCATTTTTACGTAATAAAATTCAAGAATTTTAGTTTTACCAAGTTTAGTACCACTTTTTGCCAGCAGATGCAGTTGTTAGTGTGTTAGTTTCCAAAGCGAGCGCAAATGAAGAATGCTTCACTCACCCTCGCTTTGGATTCTTCCAAACACTACCGAAAAAGATATTCAACAGGTCTTTTTTGACACAAATTTTTCGACTGTTCTGAGGAAATAATGGTAAAATTCGTTCCTTGTCTTCTTCAGGTACAAGAACAGTTATTTTCCTAGTTTCAGGAACATTCTTCTGGCGTGCGTGGCTTTAGCGCAACTGCGCGCACCTGTCTATCTGAAGAAGATGGTAGGAATGAATTGTACCATCATTTCTTCAGAATTGTCAAAAATTTGTGTTGAAATAGACTTGTATTTCACGATTTGAGATTGTGCGTTTGACATGTTGAATTTTTTAGATAGTGAATTCTGTGACACTGAAGGTAAACAAAGCCATATTGCTGTATTTAAATTGATTCTACCAAAGCAAGCATAAATGAAAGAATCTTATGGTGCCAAACTAACCCTATGGTTACCGTAAATCCCCGCAAAGAAGCCCATGGGCTAATAAACGAAATAATGCGTTTTTGTAAACGACACTAATGGCTAAAATGACTCGCTTATAAGCCCAGGGCTTATATGCGAAACGCATTTTTTTTTTAATATTCTTACTAGGTAGTATAAAAATTCGCACTGTTTATTTTAATAATCGTTAAATATTCCTTAACGTTTTAAGAAAGTAAGTTAAAAAATAAATTATCGTCGCTAATGGAGTGAGTTGGTATTTTTTTCCGTCACCCATGGAGTGAGGCACTAACGAAATATTTATTTTTGCGAAAGCTATTGGACACTATTATTTCAAACTTACTACACGCACGCAACAGATATGCATTAAGGTGCACAGAAAAAATCAAATAAATGGCTAATTGTTTCAAAGAAACTTTTTTTTTTTAATTAAGGGCGGTAATGAATTAAAATTGAAAATCTCCGTGTTGACAAAACGCGTCTGAAAGTCGGTATTGTTAGGCTAAAAATCGTTGTTCCCACCTGACAGGCGATAGTGTGAAGGTTTATAAGCTCCTTTTCCATTTAGTTTTGCGTCGTGGCTGTTGTTTTAATTTTTTAATGCTGTGAAACATCATCTTTCTTGTGATTTTCAACGATGAACTAAAACACAAGCGCTCACGTGAAATCCGAAGCAAGTGGCGGCGGCCGCCATGCTGAAATCATGCATCAGCCAATGAGAGTGCGTCAAATCGGTCACGTGGTGCCAACAGGCCAATGAAGGAACGCGATCTTCAAATGCTTTGGAAAGTTAGTTTGAAACCGCCAGAAACAGCCTACTACAATTCGCCTGATTGGCTAATGCCAAATGGCCGTCGAGAAAATATGTTGAGAGGCCTGGATTTATGGGAATTCCAGCTATCCAACGAATCCAAGATGGCGGCGCCCAGTGAAATCGTTCGATCGCTACCGCTGATCAAAAAAAGACCAATTTTCTGCTTTCTAACTTACGAAAAAAGAACGAGAACAACATTTTTGCAGTTTTTAGTGAGTCTACACTCAACTAATGTGCTTTTTACAAAATTATAGACTTCGGTAACAACGTTTTTTTTTTTTTTACAGAAATCGATGGATAACACGTTATGTAGCGAATTTCAGCTTTTCTCTTTTCAATATCTTGGCCGCAAATTGCGGTTTTTCGACCCGCAGTTTCCCTTCAAAGTTGAGATGATTTTTTTTTCACGGCCTAACCTGGTTACAACGGGGCAGGCCCGATTTGCAAAACTTTGTTTCAGAGGACCAATTAGAGGCCCTGGATAGAACATATGTTTTTATTCCTAAAATACCTATGCTACCTAATTACATTTTTGCAGTTTAATTCGGGACGGTATTCTGGAATGAAAACTTATTTTCCATTCCTCTGCCCTGGATGGAAAATATGTCTTTATCCCTACAATACTTAGCCAATTAATTTTTTTAATTACAGACAATAATGGTTATTTGGGAAACTTATTCTGGCATAAAAAAAGAAAAAAAATCCTCGCAATGTTTTTTCCTCAGACTTAATAGGTTAAGTAAAATATTACATAATAAAATAAAATGGCAAAGGAAACAAATACTTGATTTATGTTTTCGGGGAAATTTGGTTCGCTTACTGGGGCATTTAGAAGATTGTCGACACCTGCCCCCATAAAATCATTGTCCTGCATAGAAGCTCATGGGCTTATATCCGGAGCATGGGCTTAAATTCGAAAATAAGCCCTGGGCTTATATGCGGGGATTTACGGTAGTTATTTTTGCACCATATAGAGTTATTTTGGCACCATAATTAACCCAATAGTGCTGAACTACAGTACAGTAGAACCTCGATTATCCGAACCCCGATTATCCAAACACCCTGATTATCCGAACTTCCATTCTTGCAAAATATTCAGAAATTTGTTGTTTTTTTAGATAAGGAATAAGCTTTGACTTTGCATTATTTATGTAATGTTCCTTGAGTCAATTCATGCAAATTTTTCTTTTCAGTTGTCCGATACATTCACACATAGTTCACAAACTCTACAACTGAGTAAATAAAAACAAGGTTTCCCTTGTTATTTTGCTGTAAATTGGATTATCTGAATTTTCGATTATCCAAACACCCTTCGGTCCCAATTAGTTCGGGTAATCGACGTTGTACTCTAAATCCATAGGAGCAGGAAAGCTCGCACTCGCCGAGCTACAGAAAAATACTTGTTTTCGATTGCTGCCTCTAAATGGCTCCAGCATGCTAGCAGTAATCACGTGACAAGTTCACATTAGGGATTATAATTGTGTTACAAAATATTTTTGCTGATTTGTGTAGATACTGTAGCCCAATTTTATTTTAAAGTGGTACTTCTTATATTGTATGTTATTGTGTCATATTAATAAAGAACTTGCTTACACACAATTTTAAAAGTTTAAGCCCCATCTTACCCAGCAATCAAGTTCCTACTGTGGGGAGAGTTTAGCAAAAAAAAAAAAAAACTGCAGGGCAAGTTGAGAGTCGCCCTTCCTGCTACAGGAGGCCGCAACAGACTGCTGAATTCAAACAGCACGAAAGTGCATGTGACGAAGTAACACGTGAACTTGATGTCTGCCTGAAGAAGATAGTAGTGCTGCATATCCATCATCAGTGTTTACGACTATCTAAAATTTGTGAGATATTGTTATATCTTAAATTTTTGAGATGGTGCGTTAACCAAGTGCTTTATTTACGATGTCTCAAGTTTTTCTAAGGAAGTCGTTCAATGTTTTTCATTGTGTCATGTATTTTTTTTTATTATTATTATTTAGACTGAGATCGAGAGGTTAGCCTCACAGAACAAACGGATGTTAGAATTTCCTCCACTTGAAACGGTAAGCCAGTGAAAGTCCAGGTGTTGGTTTGGTGGCAAAAGTCCTGATTGGTTATATTTAAGAAGGTGATGTAAGAACCGTGTAATTTATTTTAGCTGTAATGAATGTTTTATTTTAAGGTATATTTTAATATATTAAGTTGATATTTTGTATTACAGACAATACCTGAAGTACCTGGTCAACCGGATGATCCGAAAACTGATCATCTGAAGCTAGTTTTATTGTTTGGTAACCATGTACGTCGTGCATGTACGGAACAGGTTAGTACATTTTCACTTTCACCTGACACTACTTCCCCTTATTTATTGGTAGTCGTTTATTTTATGTTGTATGCCCAAAACCTTTATCCAAGAAATTTCAGTAGCACCCCATTAAGTGGCGTACCTGCTCACGTCCCAGCAGTCATTGCCACCTGTCAACCACTTCTCGGTTGAGCACGAACCAAGTTGGTCACATGTTTTGCTGTATCTATGAAAAATTTACAGTTTGCAACTCTACGATAGTGTAAATGTCTTCGAAATCCCGCTATTGAATTGTGCCCGTAAGTTAATAACACCCAGTGACAAACGTCTTGCTTGCCATGGCGTAGAAGTTATGAATTTTGTCAAGATCCGTAAGATATTTGTTTCTCTTATTCTGAAACCCAAATTGTTTGAGAACTAATGGATTCATTGGGGACAGGTTTGAGGGATGGCAGGAGTGATTCGTACAGCAAGTATGCGTGGCCTAATGGTACGGGACGACGCATGCGCGTTAGTATTTTGTCACTGTGTGTCCGTGACTGCTGGTCGTGTTTAGCTTCTCCGGACCTGTGCTTCCTTTTTTGCTGCCAGCGAGGCAGACCACTCAAACGGAAGCGAGGCAGACCACTCAAATGGAAGGCTCCTACGAATAATCTTGATCCGGAGTGTCCAGCGAATTGGACAATACAGGACATTCACGCCAAGTTAGCCAGACATTAAGCACCCGCATCATTCAAGCGCAGTGTGTTGCTGAAACACTGAGAATACAGAAGAACCAGAAAATCAAGTGAGTTTCGAAGACGATGACGATCGCCCACAACAGGTAGCCAACAACTAAGCCAATAACGAAGTTTCAGCTTCACCACCACGGCAGCAATTTTTGGACATCGCCATCACGTCTAATAACACCAATCTAATCCAACCTTCCAGCGATGCTTCTGAATTGGTTCGTATTCACAACGAATTTGGGGCGTTGAAAGATAAACTCGAAACACTGCAACAGCGCGACGCCGAGTTGAATCGCGGCGGCGATGTGTGTCTTGCGAGCAATTTCCAATATGGCCGGCCTTCTGAACCGCTCGTTCTTGACGGCCACATGGCGCGCGCAGCGCCAAGCATAGCGGAGCGGCGGCAAGCAGAAACTCAGCCACTCGAAACTTTCACGCTAGCTTCCGCCTTTCACCGTCCGCCGCAGCTTTTTCAAGGAAGAGCCAGTGAAACGGCAATGTTTACCCGCACGACAGCTTGGTTTGGATCGAGTATTTCTGCGGACTCGATCGCCCTCGTGGATTAGGTTAGCACGCAATTGAAGAGTGACATTATTGAAGGCAAAGACATAAATTTGACTTTGCTTCTCCTACCACAAACTCAAGCTGCTATGCCGAGTGCAGTAAGATCGCTGCTCATGTCAGACCGTATCGTTATAAATCTTAAGGAAAGTGATGCGCGACTGCAGCGGCCTTTAACTATTGATGAATTTGCCCTGGTCTTTAACATATTTAAATCTGTGATGTGCGACGCCTTCCCACACCGTCACGAGGAATTTGACCTTTACTTGCGCCACATTTTAGAAACGGCTAAGAGATTCGGTGGAAACTCATTCTACCAGTACCATCAGTCTTTATCCGCAAAAGCGGCTGCTATCCTGCGGCAGTCCAACATCTGCGTCGATTGGAGCATAATCGGTGGTGTTATTTTCAATCTTATATTCGCTGGCCATAAAGTTCTGGCGTGTCCGTTTGTAATAGTGTGGCTCATGCTGCCGCTCTTTGTCCCTTGTTGTCTCAGCCCTCCGCAGCTCAACTGGCGAATAGATTACAACGTGGTGCACGGCCATTCAATGCCAAAGACAGTGCTAGTACTTCTGAGAAGACAGATAAGCAGGGACGACATAGAGTATTTGTTGGCGGGACCGAAATCTGCAATAACTTCAATACAGAGAGAGGCTGCATGTGCCACAACTGTTCCTTTGCCCACATCTGCTCCTTATGCAAGGGACCACATGCTGCAGTGGCATACCAACCAACTTCGGCGGCTAGCAAGGAAAAGGCCTGACTATTGACGAACTGTGCGGCTACTACACCAATTGACGTAGATGCGTCAGAAGCCGAACTTTCAAGGCATCTTGACAGGTTAGCGGTTGACTACTTGCTTCTTGGGTTGCGCCAGGGCTTTCACACTGGTGTTGAAACGCTGCCACTTATTCCCTTCAAATGTGGTAATTTGCGATCCGCACGCGTAGACCCTTCTGTTGTGAAGGCCCTGATTGCTACCGAGGTGGAGAAGGGTTACGTAATCGGCCCTTTTAAAGCACCGCCATTCCCTACATATCGTATAAACCCAATTGGTGTTGCAACAGGGAAGTACTCTGGCTAGAAGCGGCTGATTGTTGACCTTTCTTCCCCCCATGACGACCCAACTCACCCAAGCATCAATGAGTTGACAGATAAACACAAGTGTTCTCTGTCTTATACTCGCGTGGATGACGCGATTCGTCTTGTGTCAGCCGTTGGTAATAACGCACTGTTATGTAAGGTTGATATAACCGATGCTTTCAAGCTGCTGCCAATTCGGCCCAATTGGCAGCAGCTTTGTGTTGGATTTTGCAGACCAATTATCTTGTCAAAAATCTGTTGCATTTGCTCGAAGATTTTTTAACTATTGATTCCTTGGAGGACGATGCTTGCCCTACCATGGCATTGCTGACGTTTGTTTTTAATAAGCTGCACATTCCTTTATTGCCTTCCAAAACCATTGGACCGGTACCAGCCTTGGAGTTCCTTGGTGTAATCATCGATGCAGGCAAGTTAGAGGCACGCCTGCCAGAGGATAAACGAATTCGGATCAAGACCTTTTAATGAAGTTCAGCAGAAAGAAATGCACTAAACGTGAACTGCTGAGTCTGCTAGGCCACCTGAATTTGGGTCCTGCGTCATCCCGGCAGGGCGTTCTTTCGTGGCCCATCTTCTGGGGCTCGCGAATTCAGTTCGGGAGCTGTTTTATTTGGTCACACTTTCTAAAGACTGTCGTCGGAAACTGCTGTTTTGGGGAAGCCTCAACTGCGGTTGGAATGGAATATCCATCTTTCGGCTTGGCGAACTTTGGTTTTCATGTGAACTTGGTATTTTCATCGATTATGACATCAATGGTGGTTTTCGCTGCTCGTTCGGCGAACTTTTCTGCGAAGGCCAATGGCAGGTAGAATTTCAGCAAGATACCATTTTACAGCATGTCCCCTCATGCCGTGAGCTTTATTGCATCGTCATTTGTGCTTTGTTGTGGGGCAGCAGTTGGAGTAGGAAGAAAATTATTTTTCATTGCAGAAATACTGCAGTGCTCCAGGGTTTAAAGAAGGCCAGGTCTCCTATATCACCCTTAATGCTGCTTCTGAGGCGCTTGACTTGGTGCACTCTACATGGCGGCTTTACTGTGGTAGGACATGAACTGTTTCCTTCAAATGAAGCTAATTTTTTGCATTTTCAGATGTACCAGCGCCAATGCCAACCTGCAGCTGTTCAGCACCGACTAAAATGCCCTGCTTACCCGCAAGTTGTGATGGTTTGATTGCATCCGTGGACGAATTGCTTCTTAATTCTATTTCTTCATGTATGAGGAAAGCTTACGATACCAGTGTTAGAGTATATTCGTCCTTCTTAACTTTGCATGGTTTAAGAGGCCATTCTGTACTTGCGCGGTATCGGAGAAACTACTGATGCTGTTGGTAACTTTCTGCCACCGGGTCAAAGGGCTACAACATGGAACTATTAAACTCTACCTTTGCGGACTGAGATCTTCGTACATTTGGTCAGGATGTTCAAATCCACTCTGCGACGTGACAGGCGTGCCCTATCCAGGGCTGACGTCTGTGTTAAGGGCAGTGAAACGGGCAGTCAAGCCATCATGTCAGCCACGTCTGCCGGCAGCATTAAGGGCGGACCTCTTGCAACGCTTAGTCTTGATGTTACGGAATGGGGTATTTTCGCCATATGTTCACCTCTTATTGGAGACTGCCTGTATCACTGCCTTCTTCGGATTTCTGCGCTGCGGCAAGTTTACTGTGAACACTCAGTTCAACCAGAGTTGCAACTTAACTTTTAGCTGTGTGAATGTTTCTCTGATTTTGTCGGAAGCATCGGTTCGCCTGCAAGCATCAAAGACAGACCCGTACCGTCAGGGAGTCATCATCAGGCTTTTAAAGACTAGTGCATCTGTCTGCCCAGTACAGGCACTCCATACCTTTAAACAGCTGCGCCTGCGTGTGGGTGCAAAGCTTACTGATCCGTTTTTTGTCGAGGACAGTGGCCAAGCCTTGACAAGAGCCTTCTTTATTGGAAAGGTTAAAGCCTTGTTTACTAGAATGGGACTGAATGAAGCCTTGTACAACGGTCATTCGTTCCAGATTGGAGCTGCGACCGCAGCAGCCAAGGCCAATGTAGCAGACCACCTAATTTGGACGCTAGGCAGGTGGTCGTTGAATTGCTACACCCGTTACATTCGTACCTTGAGTGCAACTCTTCGTGATGCACATATCAAGATGCCTACGTCAAGGAGGCAGACCTTGTTCATCTTCCACGCGCAATGCTTCTGTGATTTTGTTGCTCATTGGCTGGTGTGGTTTTGATAACGCAGCAGTTGTGCTTCGTGTCCCTAGTGCTTCGGGGATTATGGTCTTGGACCATAATCCATTCAGTGCGAAGGTTTTCTTCATGCCTTTTTCGCGTGTGCTGCAGTGCCTGTTAAATAGTTTAATACAGCAGTTTGCGTAGTGCTTCATGAGGCTCGTAGGAATTCCATGGTTCGCCTTCGATACAGCAGTAGTGCTTCCGTTGGCACGTTTGACATTTTATTTTTGTCTTAGGCTACTGTGGTATTCGTTTGCATTGCTGTGCCTTTCGATTTACTTGTGCTTCTGGTCCTTTTTATGCGCCGTGCGGACCCCATTTTCTTAGAGTCGGCCTATGCATTTTTTATTTTTTTTGTTGTTTGATTGTTTTTGCTGGTTTGGTATTTTTTTGCTGTAGCCTACATGCTGAATCTGCCGACGTGCCTGGTATCTAGTTTCTATCACTGTCTGTTGGATTTTTTTTTTTTTTTTATCGGTTGTTGGCAATCTCGTCAGGTTGTCCTGGATGCCGGGTTACGGTAGATTTGGCATGTTGCTTTTTACCTCCTTTTTTTTTTTTTTTTTTTTTTGCATATGTTTTATATTTTTGCTATTTTTCTTTGTTGGCTTGGCTTGTTTTTACTCTTTTTTGGAGCTCCGGGGTTCTCAACCTGCTGCGCAGTTGCAGGGCCCCAGGCCGGCCCCCAAGCACCCATTCGGCTGTGCCAGTCTGAGGTGGTATCATGAGCAGGTTAGCCGCGCTGCCTCTCACGCAACCGCCTACGACCTGGACTGGGGCAGGCTACCGGGTGGGCCGCTGTGGGCTAATCTGGCCAGGAGCACTTCGGGTGGGGCACCCCTAGGCCACGTTAATTTTATTTCAGGTAATTACTGAGTTGTATGTGTATCTTTGATGACTATTAAAAAGTCTTTTAACCATTCAGTGCCCCATGTCTTACTCGTGCCTTCACTTAAACTGTATAGAAACTGCATGGACAAGGGCAAAGTTCGTCCTCAAATGTTTCTGGTGTTCATAGCATTTCCCTCGAACATAGAATAATTAACGATTTCGATGTTTCTCCTAGTAAAATTCTATTGTCTCTACGACCCCAATATGAACACTAAATCTACCGCTACGGTTTCTCCGCCCGCCGCTAAAAATTCTCCCATGAACAAGCCCCACTGTCTGTCCTCATTAGAGTTAGGTCTTGCTGGCTTACCTATTGATGCTATGAACTATGTTTCTAGGGATCGACCTCCGGATATATCCGGATCCGGCGCCGGATAATGCGCTATCCAGCGAGATCCGGATCCGGCAATTATATTGAGCCGGATACCGGTTGCAACACAACCAAAACATTGTCGCCGTAAACATGTTGCTTGCCTTGGTAAAATAAATCGTAGTAAAATAACTAAGCGATCTACGGGTATAAAAAAATGCAGACGTAATAATTACAGTGTAAATTATTGCACAAAAATATACTTGGGACAATCGTATTAGGTTTTCATAACTTTAAAAAAAAAAGTTGAAGTTCGACTACATAAATCCGCTTTACGAAAATATTCACCTTCCGTTGCAGTACATGGGAGACATTGAAACGATAACGTCCTCTGGTTATTCTTCCATTACAGCGTTGTTACGGCTTCCGACATCTTTTTTAAATTTTTAATACCGTAGAAGTAGTTTAAAGTTTTATTTCCTAATTTATCTTCACTGTCGTTGAAAGCTATCAGTTTATGCTCGCCATCGCGCTCCCACTTCCAGCCGGCTGTCCACCAAGAGACGCGCACCTGCTAGCTCCAATGGCTGTGACCTTGGCTCGCTTCGCGTGACGTCACTTGAGACTGGCCCCCGCCGCGATGAGTGATCACGTGCTATACACGTGCCAATCGGGGAATCCCAGCTTTCCAACTCGACCAAGATGGCGGCCGTTCGTTGCGTTGTTGTGTTACGACAGCTTGAACCGGGGGCTAGGTTTAGCAAACAAAGGCAATTTCTCATCAATTTTGATGACATGGCCAACAACAACATCAGTTGAGGTAATTAAAAGATGATATTAAATAAAATAAATCCAAAATACGCGTGCCAAAGTACGTAATTCAGTCGGAATTACACCTCTGTTGTATGCAACGGCAGTTTTTCTTTCCAAACGGGACTTTGAATCAAGGGTGCGTCGGGAGTTTTAGAAACGGTTTTGAAGTGACGATAAATCGTGGTTTGGACGCCAAGGGGTTAAATTTGAAAAGTAAGACGGTTTAATGACGACATCAAAAACTAGCAAGAAATAATAGCATGATACACCAAAGATGACTTCCATGTTGCAAGAGTCGAGATAGTTTTGTTCACAAAATAAATGCAGCTTTTTTTTACGTTGGTTTCGTTACTTTTGCCTCGCTCTTTTATTTTGCTTTCGGTCTTTGTTATACTGTCCGCAATACAAAACGGAACGAAAGCAAAAAAAGGAACGAAACCAACGTAAAAAAGCTGTAAGTAAAAGACCTGTTGTGATCTTGATTTTTTTTTTATGCAACCAAAATTCAATAATTTTAATGTAAAATAAATGCATAGACTACTACTGGGTTCACAAATATTGCAAAATTTTGCAAATTATTTTTCGAAATAATGCCGTAGGCTAATCAATGAGCAATCCTTCAACTAGAAAAATGTTTTTTGATTGATTATCCTGAGTGCTTTGTTTGACTTTTTCAAAAAAAAAAATTGCAGTTTGGCAACATTACAAAACAGTTCTGTACCCTACATGCAATTATACTATACTGGTACTCATAATAGCGTAAGACTTCTAAGTGTTTAATGTAAGAAAGTAATGTGAAACAAAGCGAAAATCAACACCATAGCTGCAACTTATAAAGGGGAAAAATAAACTACTTTATTTCGTTTTTGTGTGTGAATTAGCTGGTATCCGGTACCGACCCGGAACCGGCATCTAGATCCGGAACCGGTCCGGTTCTGACATCAAATTATCCGGAACCGACCCGGATCTGGGAAAACTGTATCCGGTCGATCCCTATATGTTTCGAGTATTGTCCTTTATGAATGGCGTTGTCGAAGAAATTGAATCTACTGTCCGTGGCAATGAAAATCCAATTCACAGAAGCGCAACTGCAAAACGTGCCTTAGGCCAATACGGTGGCAACATCGCTCCAGGAAACCCAACAGTGTCTTTGCGGTCTACTTGACCCCGTGTGGCACACTTCTCTTGTTGTACGCAGTGCCTGAAACACCAACTTTGCAATGATTCGAATGTGCTAGCGTATTGACTCCACTTGCTTCAATTTCTATGTCGGGAGTTAACGATTTGTAGGTCGCCCAAGACGACGTCAAGTTTTCTATGAACAATGTGAACTGTTGTGACGTTACTGTCATCGCCAAGCTGATGTTAGTACCACACTAAAGCTCTCAAGCAAACTGTTAAAATGTTAAAATACTATAATTTCAAAGTTGGTATTTTTCGGCAAAATTATTGAAAAATATTACATTTGACTGATACTTCAAGTTCAAGCCTACTGATATGTTGGCGATACTGGTATCGATTGGATTAACCTTATTGTTTATTGCAATACGCTTTCGACTGCATCTGAATTTTTTATATTTTAGGAACACAAATGGAAGATGTACGTTGAAGTGGATGAGAACGACAATCCGGCAGCTTTTGGATGCATAAAGAAAGTTTCGTTCCGTTGTCAAGAATCTGAACAAGTCATCCAACAGGTAAGACTGGTGAGAGATTCAGCAGTATTAAAATTAGACACAGATATTAATCGAACATCATATTGATTTTGTCATCAGGTGGGGAGTCGTTAAATTTGTATAATTTGTTGTTGCATTTGTGTTGTAATATACTGTACTTGGAAAAATCCATGGGGCATTTTACTGTTGTGTAGTTGCTTTTCGGTGCTGTTGAAGACATTTTGTTTAATTATGGATGCGATGAATAAATATGGCTTGGTTCTGTCTGGGTAGTTTTACATTCACAATACAGTAATGGATTGTCGTAAGAGTATTCAATTTTAGTCAGAATTATTTATTTTTTACGTCGCAGACCACAAGGATAACAGTTACTACTGTAATTTTCTTAGCGTATAGTGTGTACAGGTGTGTGCGATAGTCAAATAATTAAGATACAGTAAAAACAGATTAGACCGATTTGGGCATTCCTTTTTCGTCTCTCCGAGGTTTCGTGTGGTTTTAAATGAAAATCCAGTGGGTTTGCTTTATAAGATTGTTAAAAATTAAAGTTGCTTATGATGAAAAGTAGGCTATCAACTATTAAGTAACTACCAGTGCAGTTGAAGGGTCCAACACACATTTCAAGCCGACACGATCAGGCCACATACACACACGCTTATCATTTGTGCCTTCCTGGCAGGATGCTTGTTCGAGTAATCAATCAGATGCGATGTGATTACATCGACAAATTAAACTCAGGTGACGAAAACAGTGGTAACAACTTCATTACGGCTACAGGTTGATTTTAAACAATCGAAATCTTAACAGAAGTATCTCGTTTTTTAGATTTGTTTCTAATTAAGATGTGAAGGAGTGCAACTGTTTGGATATGTAGTGAGCAATCAAATTCCTGTGCGTGAAAGTAAGTTAGTAAGTTGTTTGGCATCACTGAAATCTAAACCTTTCATTATGCTGGAAATTTAATACGTACAGTATTGCATTACCATTTACTACTATTACATTTCACTTTCGGGCAAACATCCACTAGGAATTTTATGCGTAGGGATACATTCAGATAAACTTTTAACAGTGGATTTTCCGCAACCGGCGTGGTAGTGAGGGTGGGGGGGGGGGGGTCGTTTGCCCAATCATTTACGGCAGGAGCCTATAGAAAACAACTAGGAGCGTGTGTGGCTGGTCTATGTTAGAAGCGCTTAATTTAGTACGAAATTCTAACGCCAGAAGGAGCAACAATACTGCGCCTGCGCCAAGTTGTCTAAAATTAAAAATGAAACTAGCACGCGAAGCAGACGTGTGCTACGAAAGCAACGCTCTATTTTATTGTTGGTTAGAGCAACTGATTGTGTGTTTGTTTAGTTTTTTTATTATTACGTTGGTATTGTTTCCATGTTAAACACTTATTGTTTAAAAACAAAGTACCGAAAATTAACCTTGAGAACGTGACGCACACCTCTCATCATCTCGTGCAGGTGGCGACCTCTGGTAACAAATTTGTACACCACTGTAGCCGCTCCTGACTTAACACTGTAGTGGAAGTTACCGAGACACGCTCCTAGTTGTTTTCTATAGGCTCCTGTTTACGGTGACAATAAAGAAAACCGTTTATAGTGACAATGATTAGAACTGAATTGCAATTTGAATGACGTTAAGGAGTGTATAGATTGGAACGAGTTATTGTCTCTTGTAATTTGCGGCTCTAGTTAGGGGCCAGATCATACTGTGAAAACTGCTTCAAACTTACAAATTTACACACAAAGTTCGCTCACTTTCACAACTTCAAGATACTTATCTCTCTAATTTGTAACGGCCACCTGTCGTCTTCATCAGGCTTTCAGGGTTTGAATTTGAGCAGTTCCGAAGCCTCTGGTACTCTTTGGTTTGCCCCACTGATCTTCCCGCCTGGCTCCATTCAAGCTCAAGGTCATGAGCAGTCACCTTAAGCATGAATGGAGTCTGATGGGAAGATCAGTGGTGCAACCCTTTGAATACCAGATGCTACGTAAGCGCTCAAATTCGAATCAGCAAGATGTCCATAGCGCTAGTAATGTAGTAAAAAGTCCTGAAAATCCTGAAAGCCTGAAGAAGGTGACAGGTGGTCATGAAAATTAGCGAGATTAAAAGTATCTTGAAGTTGTGAAAGTGAGCAACCTTTATGTAAATTTGTAAGTTTGGAGCCAGATCAATAGTGTATTTACATCCTACTGGATGGGTCACCATCATTTTTGTATGCATGTAAAGTAATGGAGACCATACGCAGATGACTTCGTACAAATCTTGCCATATTATTTGGCTCCCTTCCCCGTCACAACCTTTGCAACCCTTTCTCTCCCTTCCTCTCTTAAAGTGATGTCACAAATATTGAAACTGCTCCCTCTTCTTTACCGATGAAGAGGGTAAGTTTTTTTATGTTTATCCTGTCATTTTGTTAGTTATTCCAATGTGTGTGTTACTTCGTACATTTTCTGACCTCACCTCCCACCTTGTCCGAAACTGTTACTCTGCGAATACACCCCTCTCAGATGACGTCATATCGTGTACGGTCCCATAGCGCCTTACGCCATGGAGGGCACAAAAAGTCGCGTGCAGAACTGGTGCGCCACGCAAACACCATCTGTGAACTAAAATTTTGGGCCCTAATGGGTCTGTAAAGAACGGCCACACCAAGGTCAAATAAGTCAGCAGACAGTGCATCGTTCATTTTCCCGATGGATACAACAAAATTAATGACGCTTTAAAGTTAAGTTTACAGCAGAAAAACAGCGATTTAAGGGCGAGTGCATTTCACGATTTTGACCTTACAGCATTTCAGCGGGTTGTCCACTTACTTCTCTAGGGCATTTATTAGGCAATTTACGAAGGATCTTTGGAAGTAAAACAAGAGGAAGAGGAAGAGCAAACACTTTGCACGTACAACAAGCCACCTCAGAATTTTATTATTCCCAAATAGCTGTACCATTACCAGTTCTACCTATCCGAAATCACATGATATCTGTTTTACCACTACCGATGCCAATACTGATTTCATTCAAGATGAGACTTTGCACTCTTATTTCTGGAATCGTGGCAGTATGAAAGCGGGGAGTACAGTTTTCAAGGCCGATACTGATTTCGTTTAGGATGAATCTTCGTGTTTCCGGTGTAATGGCAGCCAGCAGGCAATGCAACACAAAGTTCTCTTTCAGCAATGTTAAAAGTGTGGTACTGTGTCTGTAAGGAATCGATGAGAAATTCCTATCCTATAACATGGAATAGGAATATAACAGCTTTACCGATATATCTGTGTCGGTACAGCATTACCAAATGCTTTTTGTCAAGTCAGTGGCAGAGCTTTCGATTGTGCAGTTTCCTGAGCCAGATTAGTAGACTTTAAGTTACAGTATTATCATTGCTCACATTCTTTCTTTGGTGCCCAATTGCTTATCATTGAATTTTGATTTTACCCTGGTTTACTGAGTGTTTTTTCCCTTTATTTCAATTTATGCATGCTTTTCAATTTTGAATTAGAAATTGTTGCTGCCTTTTGTTCTCTAGGCTCCATTTGTCATGGAACGTTGGAACACTGGCATATCGGAAGAAACATCGGTAGAATGCATTGTTACGTACCAGGTTAGTTCACTTTAATTGGTTAACTTTAAATGTATGTTACTCAGGTTTGTGAGAGCTTTATTTCTTGTAATTTTTTTTAATTGCTGTTTTTATTTTGATGGTTTGTTCCTTTTTCCGTTATTTTAGCCATATTGATGTGAAATCTAAATTTGTCAAGTCGCCAGATTATCGCGAGTTCAAAATTGTAAATCAGTTGCCTTAAGTAACTAATGACTTCAGTTTGTACTAGTTTTTACCCCAGAATGCCTTCCTAATTAATTATTTGTATTTATTATCGGTGAAGCTGATAAAACCATGATCTTTAGGTAAAACTTCATCAATAGGTAAAACTTCATCAATAATCACGCTAGGATGCAATAATTTTCTAGCTATTGCTTTGCAGCATATTAAAATCTTTATGGAATCGTGGATTTTTAGAATTGACTTACTTTTAGCAATCGAAACAAACCTACTTTAAGGTTGAGCGATTTTCTGACATTTCTGTATTGCATTTATTTGTTTCTACTGATATTGATATCATCAGCTGTACTTAACAAAACCATATATCATCTGAACGATAATATCTAGGGTATGTGCCAGTGCTTACAAACTTTTATTAGTTCTCGCTTTTCATCTTGGCTTTTGTACGGCCTTGATAGTCCTTACGAAATATGAAATGCAGCACTTGGTCCTTAAAAGTCCTTATTTTAATTTCCATACCAGTCGAATAAAGCCGTAGTTAAAGACTTCTGGAAAGTTAAAGTTGATGTATTGTTTCATATTTAATTAATTTTTTTCCTCAATTTCATTAAGGTTGACTTTGTAAAGCGGTTAGCAAGTTCAATGAGAAATCTAGGAAACCAGTGCATGGCAGTGTGCAAAGACGCTATATGTAAATTAGAAGTTTGGCCCCTAACATGTCCATATAAAGGGGTTCTACAGAACTAAACTCACCCCAATAACACTCATGATATTACACAGGACTCTCGTTGTTTCGGTTAGCTTGGCATAGTATATGTATGGCAGCAGTACATATTGAAGAGATATTTGGTGTTACTGTGAGGACGTTTTGTCCTAGGAAGCTTGGTGTAATTGTTTGTATGGCAGTTTGCTAAGTCAGTATTGCCTATTGAAGTTGGTGACTGCTTCGCTTCATTGGAAGAAATTTTTAGTGGGTAAGCTTGTCGTTGTCTGTTTCAGTTCTTTTCATGTAAAAAATTTTTTTATTTAAAGTTGACGTCTCTTTGGGAGAAATACATGGTAAGATGGGAGGGGGGTCGAAATTGTCTGATCCCTTTTGGAAGAGAGAAATGTCCAAGAACCAATTTTTTTTTTCCTTTTTTAAGGCTTTGTGATTCTTCAAAAGGTACTTGAATTTCAAGACTCTTGTTGCTTGAAAGTCTTTGAAATTCATTTGGCGAAGTAGTGTGAACCCTGACGTTATTCTGCTGAACTCAACAGCCTGTTGCTGTCAGCAGCCATAGTCCATCTCTCATTTCTCCTAAATGTAATTGACTGCCCACCAAAATTGTCATAATCACCGCTGTCATGACACAGGAAAATAGAATTGGAGTCTCACTTAAAATTCTGTTCAGTTGGTCCTCAAACGATTTGGTAGAAAACCAACCGAGAGGTTAGATTCTGGAGACAGGACAATGCTGTTAACAGACTAACTCTGGTCACATGGTAGTAGATCTCGCTTTCAACTTTTTTTTCCTTAAATTATTTGTTCATTGCTGTGTAATCAGGATATATTTCTTCGCGATTTTTGCGTAATCGAAATTCTTGTTATCGCTCGGCAATTTGGTGCCAAGGCGGCAAGGTGGGATTTCCCGGATACTCCCTTAACATTAATGTGTTGCTCCCCGTTTTGACAAAGCGACTGGTCTGCCATCTTGGATTCTCCGACGATACGACTGCTTTCGGAGATTCTACTATCAACAATTTGAGACAATAAATCTTGAGCTTTATCTGAAATGCCACTCTTCAGATCCGTACTTAATTTTGCAAAATCCAACGGGGAAGTTTTGTACAAACTCTTCGTGTACAGAAATCGATAGCCGTTCACTGCCGATGGGACTATACACCAACTCAATGAGCAGTCTTAACGGGGGAATTGATTAACGGGGGGAATACTGTTAGCACCATTTTCAGACAATTAAATTTGGCCGGGTTTACTGCCAAAAATTTAATTTACTCTGTCATCAATGGAGGCAGGACACGACGATGACCATTCAGTGACGTTACTTACGTTGACACTATTCTTTCATTTTAAAAAAGATTGCAAATTTCTGCAAAGGTTACGGAGCACATAAAAGGTCACAATTCTGCACTGGAATGGCGTATCGTACGTGGACATTCGACAATTCCTTCGAGCTCCAATTAAAATGATGTTTAGGATGTTTTCTGCAAATAAAAAAGGAAAAATTTGCAGAGTAAAGATTACACCGACTAACTGTGTCGGTGCCCAAAGCAATTTTGAAATTTATAATGGGTGCCATACGAGGCATTGTTGGGGTATGCACTTGTGTGCCATCTAGTGGGATGAGCTATAAATATCTTCTAAAGTTTAATTTTGGGTATTTGAATGTTAAATTGAGCTATTTAAGCTGATACTAAAGATAAGTATTTTAGGATTGTAAAAACTAATTTTATTGCATTAAAACTCTTTTTTTTTTTCTATGTTGTGAGGATTTTTATATAACCAGCTATGACTGAAATTTGGTTGTGATCAAGTTTTTACAGCTATCATATTTTCTTACAGTCCATGGTGAAAAAGCCAAAGCAAACGAAGTACAAACACAAAGTTCGGCTAGACGGATGCAAGGTTCATCAAAGGGAAGTGACACTCATTTTGAAGAAAACCAAAGTGAAAAAGGGTCGCCTGAGCACCGAAAAACCTCCTATAGGTGTTACCGACCATCGCTACTACCTTCGTGTGCAAACTGTTGCCCCAGCATCCGGTACTACTTCACCTACTCGTAAGTGATTTTAGTTCATTTGTCTTTGCAATGTGTTTTAAACATAACGTATTTCCTTGATGAAGCGCCTGAGCACTCATTGTTTCATGGCATGCAAAACGTGGCTCTCGTTCAAGGCTTGGTACTCGTTATTTTAGAAAGCCGATCGACTAAGAATGCATTGTAAGTTTAAAACACTATGCTTACATAGCGTGAGGCAAGGTGGCCTGATGGTTATCAAGACCGTGTTATGTTCCAGGGGTCCCAGGTTCCAGTCCGGTCTCAGCCACCTCTGGCATTCTTGGGAAGAGAAGATTCGTTCTTGGGAATTGGGATGCCACAATTATTCAATAACGTGATGTAGCACTTTTGTAGGTTTTGGTTTCCCACAATTAAATGCACTGCAAGTTTGCAAAAAAAAGTTGCTTGTCAAAAGATAGCTCAAACATGAAATTTAACATCTATTTCTAAAGAGCACCCGGCCGCTTAATCGAGATGCTGAGCTCAATAGAGGACCAGCGTACAACTGGTCCTCTATTGAGCGCAGGGACTGGATTAAGCGCCCGGCTCTTATCAGAGGCCTGGTGCTTGATCAATGCTATGCGCCGTTGAGTTTGTGTAAAGCTACTTTCCTCATTCCTGACGTGTGGGTCAGTTGGATTAACTGGGCCTAGCTCAGTTGGATTAAAAACTTCAGACTGTATAGCAGATAATCAAACCACAAATCTGAGTCAAGAGTAAGCATACCATAGTCAAGTACAATGGTTTTCCCTAATTCCAAAATTAAAAACAAAAGTGGAATCAAAGGAATACTCTTAGCATACAATGTTTTGGTGTTGTGACAATGGTGGAAATTTGATGTTCGCAGAAAACGTAGCCACAAAATAAAAACCCGTTTTAAGTGTAGGCTTTTAATTTGGCCGTGAAAATTTGTTCTCGCTCAATGTGTGACCGACAGCCATGGAAATTCTTTGTCCCTGAACACAGGGTAGTCCAAGATGCATTGATGGTGGCATTGGAAATCAGCCTTTTTTTTTTTTGGCTACATCCGTCATCAGAGAATCGATTTTAGGCAGCAGACGTTGGAAATCGTAATTTTACTACAGTGGGCTCTCTGTATAATGTACAACCTAGTGCGTCAACAAACCATTCTTTATGCCTCACCCTAAGAGTAACCCAGAAAGACCAGTGGGGAGGTTACCTGAAAGCGGGTTAGGAGGTGATCTTGCACGTTAAGAACTTAATTCGGATTAAGCTAGAGCTTCGCAGAGAAGCCCACTTTCTACACTTTCTATACTGTAACACCAGGACTGTGGCTAGACACGAGGGAAAGGGGGGGGGGGTGAGGCAAGTGTTCACACACCCCCCCACCGCATCAGAAAGACTGAAGTGGGCGTAAGAAAGCTTACCCACGGTTTTTTGTCACATGTTTTTATAATCGTGTTAAGATCTACATTAGTTTAAAGCATTCCACTGTATTCTTTCGTGGTGGTGGTAAGAGGGGATAGCAGTGGGCCCTAAAATTGCGGTGGGGTATACATTTGTCAGTGTGCCCCCTCCCCGAAACCTATCTACCCACGGCCTGTGTAAAACAACCTGCGTCTCACAATTTATGAAAGCACAAACGTACAAGAAAATTGGTTTGAAAACATCACACCGCTTACTATGAAAATTCATCTTACATTACATTGAAGAAATCACTGTAAACACGCTTACTTTCTTAAAGACAAGATATCACATCATATCTTCGCAAATTTTCGACGATCAGTAGCCCTGGAGATATTCACAGGCGATCGTCTTCATCAGCCAGTCCACATTGACTCAAAACATCTGCCAACGACCGTTCGTCGTCTGCTAGGAATTTGAAGCGTGAGCGTGGCCTCCGATTTGTTGGGTTAGTTTCCCATTTTCTTCTCTGCAGCACATTGAGTTCGCCACGCATTAGATACCTAATTCCATGGTGTGAGGGTCCCTGGATATTCATCACCACAGCCTTCTTTCGGAATTGAATAGCCAGGGGTTCAAGGCTTCTCACATGAATATCACTTCTAGAGTTGGAGATTAGAAGCATTCCTAATCTATCTTGTGTTGCGTCTCCATGTCGTGGACTACAATGCTACTCGTTCGTACTTTATTCCTTGTATCGGCCATGTGCTGTTTGACTCTATTTCAAACTCCTTCTTGTTTCACCCACGTAGACAGCATCGCAGTCACAAAAATGAAAGAAAATCTGACTACGATGAAGCTGAAGCACTGCGAATGTTGCAAAAAAGGGGCGACATCAAGATTCTGAGGGCTGGTAAGGCTAATGTAACGGTAGTGGTGGACAGAAAGAAAAATGATGAACAGGTGATCGCTGATTTAGAAACATCCGGAATGTACGAAAGAACGGAAAGAGCACTAGGAAATCGGCCCACGAGAGATGTAACGTTTAGTTTGACTAGGCTAGTGGAAGAAGGTTTCCTAACGAAGGAAGAAAAAGAAGAGCTACTACCAAAACTCCCGCAGAAGCTGCCGCACGTATTCGCACAGGTAAAGTTGCACAAGGGGGCAATCCCCTAAGGCTAATAACATAAGCTAAAGCCAAAAACCGAGCCAAAAACTGGACTGGCTGTTAAGAGAGAGATAAAAAATATGTGGTGTCTCCGAATTGCATTATGAAAACGTCCGATCTTCCGGATGATATAGAGAAAGTCAAAATCGAAAAGGACGAACTCCTTGTGTCTTTTGACGTTCAGAAGCTTTTCCCAAGCATCACACATAAATTAATTTTGAGAATGTTTGACCTCTCTGTCAGAAGGTTTAGGATTGAAAAAACGGAATACAAAAACACAGGGTACTCAAGCTCACCGGTAATATCAGAAATGGTGTTACAACACCTCGACCGATTCGTCATAGAAACTTTTCCAGAGTTAAAGTTGTGGAGGAGATTCGTGGATGATGCCCTAACCGTACTTAAGAAGGGACAGTCTGATAACGTGCAATGAGTTCTGAATGCTTGGGTAGAAGAAATTAACTCAGGTATGAGGAGGAAAAGGATGGCAGGTTACCGTTTTTGGACATGATGCTGGAGAGGGAAAAGGTAGAAGGATTTGGTACCATCTGTATCAATAACCAACAACATTGGGAAGAGGAATCCCCTACAAATCGGGACACCCAGTGGCACAACTGAAAGCGATAGTACAGAACTTGTTTGACAGAGTGATACGGAACACTATGGATCACGGAACAGCCAAATATCACCTTGGACTGGCGAAAGGAAGATTCATAAATTTAGGATACCCACTAGGAAGCCTAAGCAGAATGATAAGAAAGTCGGTAAAAATGGACAAGGAAAGAAGGGAGAAAAAGAAAGAAAAAGACGGGGCCAGAATAGAAGTGAGTAAGGAAGGCGGAGGAATTGAGGAACAAAGCCCAAGAATTGCCCTAACTTACATTCAAGGTAGTACTGATGACATGCAAAGACTGCTAAAGAAAAATGGGTTCGACTCCGACGTCAAAAACAGTACGGGCCTTAAGGAACTACTGGAGAAACAACAGAAAAAGTGGAAGCAGGCGGAAGGAATAAAATGAAGAGCAAGAAGCTGAAGAAATGATCCTGAAAACTGTTCAAAATACTAACGAGGGAGTGTACCGCGTCCCATGTGGTGACTGCGATGCTGTCTATGTGAGTGAAGCAAGAAAAAGTAGTTCGAAATAAGAGTCAAACAGCACATGGCCGAAACAAGGGATAAAGTACGAACGAATAGCACTGCAGTCCACCACATGGAGACGCAACATAAGATAAATAGGAAAGGAACAAAAACGCTTCTAATCTCCAACTCTAGAAGTGATATTCATCTGAGAAGGCTTGAATCCCTGGCTATTCAACACCACAACCGAGAGAAGACTGTGCTGATGAATATCCAGGGACCCTCAAACCCTGGAGTTGGCTATCTAATGCGCGGTGAACTCAATGTGTTACTCAGATGAAAATGGGAAACCAACCTAACAAATACCAGAGGCCACGCTCACTCTTTAAATTACTAGCAGACGACGAACGGTCGTTGGCCGATGTTTTGAGTCAGTGTGGACTGCCTGAAGAAGACGATCGCCTGTGAATTTACATCTCCAGGGCTACTGATTGTCTAAATTTTGCGAAGATATGATGTGATATCTTGACTTATGAAATCAAGCGTGTCTACAGTGATTTCTTCAACGTAATGTAAAATTGGTTTGTATCTTGCAAGTTATAATAACATATCAAAAACTAAAACTTGTAAAAGGGGCCGCTAAGTTCCGAATGGTTCAGCCCTTCAAGGGAGTGATATCAACACACCAAAACATTCGCCAAGTTAATCGCACCGCTTAATAGTTCAAAGGTTAAATGAAAACTAGAACATCGCTATTTTCGGTAACAATGTTTGTTTTCATTTAACGTCCAAAGTATTATTCGGTGCAGTTAGGTTGGCAAATGTTTTGGTGTGTTGATATCACTCCTTTAAAGGGCCGAACCATTCGTAACTTGGCGGCCCCTTTTACCAGTTTTGGTTTTTGATGTGATATCACTCCTTTTTTTGTAATTGTGTCGTTACTCAACTCCACTACCGTGCAGATTTGTAATAAGGTGCCACGTCAACAATAAATTGGTTTCAACACTTTGCTACTACCTTTTTCTTACAGGCCAAACCATTTTCAACTTAGTCACCTCTTTATAGGTTGTTGGTTTTGTTTTAATTTTGGTGTGTTGATATCACTCCTTTGAAGGGCCGAATCACTCTGAACTTGGTGGCCTCTTTACCAGTTTGTGGCTTTGTTTATTTTGCTTTGTTTTTACAGTTGGTTTATTTTTCGTGAATTGGACGTGAATACAATTTCTTTGCAACGTAGTTTAGATTTATCGTGATACACTAGTGTGTGTGTGTACGTATGCACGTCAGTATACACGTTGTCATTGTCCGAAGTTTGGCCGTCCAATGAGAGACGATGCCGACAATACTAACAATGGTTATAACAATATTTTCGTACTTACGCGCCCTCCCACGCCATCTCCGTTACGACGCCCCCGAGCTTGAAACCATTAAAGATACGCAGTTTGTATTGTACTGCACCCATTCATTTCATAGCTGGAAGCCTTCCCGTTATCTTGGTATCGATGAATAATCACCCTATGTGATTTAACATGGGGATGAGCGGACTAGCGAACTAGTAACACATTTTCAACGTTATTGAGGATCAGATGCTGCTTTGAAAGCAGCTTAGCTGGCATTCCTACACAAGTTAATTTTTGTCAGGTGGGTCATTGCTCTCGATTTCAACACAATTTAAGCTTTTGTACCGTATTATTATTTTTCCCCAAGTACCTAAAATGTGCCCAACTATGCTTCAAGATATAAGACACTAACGCTATGGCGTCGCGCTACTATGGTTTACAACCTCGACAATTGAATTGATGTGATGTTTGTTGTGATGTTTATTGCCTAACTTGGCGTGTCTTTAGATCTGAAAAGGTATAATTTTTGACAATATTATTCCCAAATTTTGTAAACCTAAACTTGTCAAAATTATTATTTATTTAATTAAAACAGCTAAGTACATTAATAAATCATGGCAAAAAGCAAAAAAATACAGAAAAAAATGTGGGTAGGCTTTCTTATGCCCACTTCAGTCTTTCTGACGGGGAGAACGGGGACAGGTGCCTCATACCCCTCCCCCGCCTCAGTCCTGGTGTTATAGTATTGGACGAAGTTATTAGAACTTCATACGTAACCGCCTTCCTTTTAAGAGTTTTCTATTGCTGCCCGAAATCCTAGTAGAAAGTGGGCTTCTTGAAGCTCAAGCTTAATCTGAATTAAGTTCTTAATTTGCAAGATCACCTCAAAACCCTTTCCCCAGTCGACCTTCCCCCCCCCCCCCCCTCCCCTGTCTAGGTCACTCTTAGGGTGAGACAGGGTATAGAAGGTTCTTTTACATCAAACTTTGGGTTAAGTGATTATAAAATTCCTTATACCGAGTGTAAAAACCTGACAAATAAAATCTAACTGTATTTGCTTTTTGTTTGTACTACAGGAGTGGTATGCATGAACTGTAGTTTTACATTTTTCGGTAAAAAAAAGTTTCAATTTTGGGTTGTGGTTCAGGTTTGCCGTGTTCGTCGTCTGATAAATTTCTTGATCTTTTAGTCGACACAATGGTTTGCAAATTAGTTCCTTATAAGGATGGTTTTTAGTTGGTGAAAAGACCTTTTCAGCACTGAGAAAGGGAGAATGGTTCTTAGTGTTCCTTATATGGAATTGTTTTCCATCCAAATTGTTAAAACGTGTTCTTTATACCGAATATTTGGTAATCATTCAATATTCGGCCTATTCGGCCAAAAATTCAAGTATTTGGTATTCTACCGAATATTGATTTTGGCCGAATGACGCTGTTCGGTATTCGACCGAATACTGATTTTGGCCAAATAGTGATATTCGGTATTCGGCCGAATATTTTTTAGTATATATTTATGCAATTGTGTCACTGTAAGAACGTTTAGCTAAGCATTTAGTTCTTGCTTTGTGAGGAATTGGCTTCTGACATTCATAAAAGATGGAAAAATGGTCAAATATGTTTGATTTACAGGTATTTGGCAGAGCATTCGGTTAAGTTTTTCGCCGAATAATTCAGTATTCGGCCAATTTGGCCATTATTCGGCGTAGGACCGAATAATTCGGCATTCGGCCGAATATGTAAATTGCTTGGTGCCGAATATATCTGCATTTGGTAGTTGGCACTTTAACTATTCAGTTGTGTATTCTGTATTCGGTACATCTTAGTTCTTTATAGAGAAAAGTCCTTACTTACGTACGGAGGAAAATACGCAAAAAGGAAAAGTCCTTTATTCTATGCACCCATAATTTATTTCTGGGTGCTAAACTTTGGGCGTATAGAAATCTTAAATTTTATTTGTGAAATCTTCTCAATTTTTTTTGACTCCATGAAAAATGTAACTTTTCCACTTTATTTTCTTAAACTTCAGACCATGTGGCATCGGAATCTGATATCGGCTAATGTTTTTCCTACATCGGATATCAGAATCCGCATTTGACCACATCTGCACCCTTAGTTCAAATGAGATACTGTAAGTGGATCCACATTTTGTAACATACCCTGCAAACATTTTAATCTGTATTTTTTGTTTTCACTAAGCTGGCTCGGGCATGTGGGCGAAGATAGCTGCATCTGGCAGCCACGCATCACCGATTGCTTCTCCATCACCCATACGTAAGCACAGTCTCCCAACACCCAAAGTCAGCAGGGTCACCAAGTTGGCAGCCGATCCTTTTCTACGGACCGTGAGTGCGCCCTTTGGAGACGCAAGCACTTCGAAGGCATCCACAAGAAAACAGTCGTCCGGTGCCAAACAGGCAACCAAAAAATCCAAGCGCGGAAATGGAAAGGGTGCCCGCTTAAAACAAGCAAATGGTGACGTTAAAGGAAGTTCTAGTGCTACAAACATTGAAGGTGCTAGTAATACTGATACAACTAGTACCAACACTGCCAGTGACATATCCGTGTCATTAACTTCGACTGGTGTTCATGAATTGTCAACTGTGGTGGCGACAGATGGCAATGAAAATCGTCGTTTAAAACCATCTACTAGTGATAGTGGCATCCAGTTGTCACCAGACAGTCACCGTCAGCAACCTCACTCGTCGTCACATCCTCTTCACCACCATCATCATCATCGTGGACACGGTAGGTGGAGGAAGGTGTCGTATGCCTCAGGTAGTCCTAGCAGAAGATATTCAAGTCACTCTCGTTCAGGTACTCCAAGTAACAGTCAGACTAGACAACGCCAGCCTGGAAGAAGGCCGAGCAACAATAGTGATCGTGGTGTGGGAAGCCAAAGCTCGATAAGCGTTTTAGCTTCTAATTCATTCCATCCCCTTGAAAAGGAAACAAAAGTCAATGGACCACTGCCACCAGAGCCCAGGCCTCCACAACCGTTGATGGCATCGTTCAGTAGTGTTGTGAAGGCAGTAAATGATTTAACATTAAAAGTTCCATGTCCTGTTGCTGTTTGTAAACAAAAACTGTGTCCCAGTTCAAGTGCAGGGCCTACCAATGAAGGCGGTGAGGGTTCTACTGCCACGGACCATTCTCCAGGGTCAGATCTAATACCGAAAAGTGGCCTAATATTGAAGGGAAGCGAGGACTTCAAACCTTCCAGAGGGCGTGGCTTTCGTGGCATCCGAGGTTTCAATAGAAGTCTAGTTGGGAGAGGTAGATGTGCTGTAAACAATAATGGTACTAGTTAGGGATCGACCGATACAGGTTTTTGCCGATCCGATCCGATGCCGATAACTGTCATACCGATCCGATCCGATGCCGATCCGATACCGATATTTAATATTTTTTTACCAAGCAAAATTTATAAACTTAATAAGAACTAAAAAATACAATATTATCCTTGTTACTTCATATAATTGAAAATAAGTTATAATTATCATATTTTTACACTTTTATTGCATTATGTTAAAAAATGTTATTATTATTACACACAATGGATCTATCTGGGTAAAATTTACCAGTGCTTATCCCGTCCGGTTCCTTGTAACTTTTGGCACCTTCTCATACCAGTACCACAAGTAAAAAAAATGAACATATGGACCATATTTAAAATTAAAGGCCAAAAAAAAAAAATAAATAAAACCCATTTATCAGCACTGTAGTACAATGAATTTAACGCTGATTAAAATTCTTCATTACAAACGATTTACAACTTCTGATGTTAAGTATGAGTATCCTACTTTTGTACTAACTGCATATGCACAATTGCACGAGAGAAAAAACGAAAATCGGAAATTATAAAACTAATCTTTACAGGGGCTGGTCATGCCTTTTAATTTCAAATCAACTGACTAGAGTTTTCAGGCTCTGCTCGTCAAACCCCCATCCCTAAAAAATCAAAATCCTAGTAATTAAAATTAAGGTCTAGCAAAAAATTAATTACGAACGAATGACAAATTAACGCTGGACATTGGAAAAATATTCCTTTGCTTACCTTACTTGTCCCCTCCCCAAACTCACGTCTAACTAAAATAGACCTCTGCTTAGGAAAAAGCGATTTAAAATCACCGTAGCCCATCTGGCCAACTACCCAGCACGAAACAACACTTGGGTGTTTGCTTTACCAATCCAAGGCTTTACCATCCACTCTTGAATTTCTACGAATAAACCTTTTTGCTGCAATATCTTTAATTGGTAATCCATATATGCTATTTCATTCAGATCCACTTGAAACTAGTTTTAAATAGATCATAGTTGCTCGGATAAACTGACTACGTCGAAGAAACCGGATGTTTACAAAATGCTCTTTAAAAGTTGATACCCGAAAGGTGCACCTACTACCAGTAAAATGGAGGATACAGTTGAATAATTTTAACAGTAGTAAAAACACAGCATTCGAGTAAATACTTGGATATTGTTATACTATAGTAGTAATAAAGTATTTTTAAAAAAGTAATAATTTTAAATTTGATGAAACTATTTTTTTTTAATGGCCTAATTTGCATTACTTTTTCCCGGTTGTCCTCGCATCGAGCACCCTGCCGACACCAGCTAAGACAAAAGACAACACACTCCGTAGCAAATAATTAAAACTTTTCGCGTTACCGCATTTTTTATGGATTTGTATTTCTAAAAAAAATTACAATTTTGGCATAATATATTTTTAAAACCTTTTAAAAATCACAACCCGCTTATTCACTGTCCAGGATTTCTGCTTAGTACGTTTTCTGTTGGCCCTTGTGACTGAGCTCCACAACAAAGAAATCTTGCAAGGATCGGAACTTACGTACTAAAGCTTCTACAATCATCGATTTCTTTAATAACAAAAGGTAAACGAGATAGCAAATATAAGTTTATGTACTTTTACGTTAAATATTTAATAAAAGTAACTAAGATACACAATGTTCAGAATTAACCAAATTTTGGCTGGTTTTGGAACGTGCTCCGGTAGGACCAGCTGCTGCTTGGTTCCCGTCGATCGCTAGACGACTTAAACGCAATGCACTAGACATTAGTATTAGTATTTACAAGAATTTATAAATTCTTGGTATTGAGAGGTGACAAGCCTTTGTTAGTTAATCTGTTAAACCGAAGCAATTTACAAAACTGAAACTCGCGTTTGGCAGTGAAGTAGACATCGGTATCGGACACATAAACCGATCCGATTCCGATCCGATTATCGGATGAAAAATATCGGCCGATTCCGATACCGATCCGATGATCGGTCGATCCCTAGTACTAGTTAAAAATTGTTAAGTATACTCTTTAGTTCCAATGGCATGATACTGTACATAACCATGTGTGTTTACACTAAAGGTCACCTGTCAAGATTTCTGTTCAGCAACACAGTTAAATCGAGTCATCCATAAATTCAATCACTTAACAGTTGCAGGCTTAAGTTCACTTTGTTTCTATTTGTTGTGAAATTCCGTTCCTTAGGTTAATTTTATTAGAGTGTAGAATGGGTGTATTAATTGTTGTGCAGTTCTTATGCTGCGTATGTTAGATGTTGAACTGTTGGGTCGACGATCACTGATGTGGTTGGTTAGTCGCATGTCAGTAACTGGTCGCATAGACAACTACCAAGACCACAGAGTTTTATCATAAAGGAAGGATGATGGGCCAAATCACGAGAAATCGGTTTTATACTTAGAGGATGTGTTATTTGTTCGTTTCTTTATGTATTGTACGTAATCACGAGATCCGTCATATAAAAAACGGTAAACTTAAAAGACAAATTTTTGGAATTAAAATTAGTTCTTATGAAATATACGCATGTCGTACTTCCCTTCATATTCTAAATTTGCAGATAACACAAATTAAACCAGCAAAATGAATTTAAGTCAACTTGAGGGGGTGGGGGGGATCCTTGAACTTCCTTCCAAATTTGTCCCATTAAAACTGCGTCTGGCATATACTCGCGTCCAAATTCAAATTCACAACTTAACAAAAAAATTTATTTTCTACAGTGTACAAAATCTTGGTGTATCATCTCATGGTGGAAGCGATTGTTGATTGTTCATTTTAAACCTTACGTAGGGTTACACATATTTTTCTCTTTTACCCATGTGTCAATGAACAGCAAAAAACCTAAGGAACAAAATAATTTTGAATAAGTTTCAGTTCAACCCCCGTAGGCTACAAAGATGCTTAACTGAATACTGAATAGAACAATCGAAGTACCAAAATAAATACGCACAATCTCACAACGGGAAGGAAATCGGTCAATTTTCCGCAAATTGTCTACAGTAGCATGTGGAGGATGGTGAAAAGAATAGAACAACAAAAAAAATTAAAATCTGTAAGTTTAAACCAAATAACTGCAAAAAACTGCAGTTGTGTGACTGGGTTCAAACCAATGCAGTCCCATGAGGACTAAGTATCCGTAATTCCGTAATACAGATTCCCTGAAGTTGCTAAATTGGCTGCATAGGTTTGACCAGATGCCCCTTACACTGAAGAAACTGAAACACTGCTGCCGTTATTAATGGATAGGTAATAACTTCAACAGAACGAATCGTGCTTTAACAAAATATTTTCAAATGTTGTCATATTTGTTTTTGAAATTGTGCGTGAACTGTGCGAATGAAGATTTAACCTAATAATTGAAGCAAACTACGCAGAATTTAGTTGCTGCGAATTTTCGGTAGTGTATATTATAGAGTGAATTGTTACAGCGTAAACTACAACTTCTTTGACCTACTACCTCCATCAGGCGTTGCTGTGTACGAACTAGTGCTATAACGGTTATCCGTTTAAACGTTTAAACGAAAATTTACGTGTATACGTTTTTCTATATTGCTAAACGATTAACCGAATCTGATTATTTACCTCACAACAGCACAAAGTTTTAATTCAATAAACGTTATTTTGTGACTTTATTTGGTAGTTAACGTTAAAACTACCAGAATATTAGGTGCTTTCGCTGCATCCAACTTGTTCAGCAGCTGTAAAACCTGAACTTCCGGTTTTGGTGGAGAAATCGAAACCAGCTTCGGTTAGGCTTAAGTCGCGACGGGTTTTAACCGCGCTCACCGGAAACGTAGCCGGACACTGCAGAATGGATGAAATATTATCACCACGTAAGCCAATTAAACAATTAAAACTTTTTTTTAAACAATTGTCTACAAATTGTTGAAAACAACTAACAACTGGATGGTTAAGAATGCTAAATTCTAAAGCGTGCCGACTGATCCTAGATCGTAAAACAATCGCAAATGTGTGAGGATTTCCCGCGATTCCTGCTTATTTTATTTTTTTAAATTTAGGCTATTGTTTAACATTTGTTTTATTTCAGAATAAATACGATTTGTTTACTTCCTTAACGTGTGATTCGTGTTGCTTAAATTTTTTAAAATTAAATTAGTAAAACGTAGTTATTGAATTTTATGTTGACAATTTTTTTTGTCTTAGTTTGTTGTGTTGTTATTATTACCGTTCGATTTTTCACGGTTTCGGTTAACCGAACGTTTAATTAGGTCGTTTAAACGTTTAGCAAATTACACGGAAACTGCTAGCACTAGTACGAACCTGCACAAAAACAACAAGAGACGGACTATGCTACGTTTATTTTGTAGGGATCTCCGACGGCTGAGTTTGGCGTGGCCGTAAGAGGCTCCCAGCCGTTGGCTCTGTCTAGTTGATGCAAAATGAATGCCGGGCAGGTGTTAGGACCATCGTATCTTTTTCAGGGACAACACATTTGACATACAAACAGACGTGTAAAAAAGATAATTTTTACTTCATTTTTATATTTTGATTTGGTGCGGGCACTCCCTCGTGAATTGTGACACTGGTGCTGTCATCTCTTTCGTATTACTAAATGAACACAATGCAAAATAAACGTTCGTGAACTCTTGTGCCCCACAAATAAAATTGTGTGGTTTATGGGTTAAGTTGTGGCACCAGGCAACCAGCCATTTGATTTTAATTTTGATTGTAACTGACAACACGTCTTTGACCACATAGGCTCTGAGTTTTATGTACGGGGTGGGCCATAAAAAAGGAACAGACCAAAGGACATCATTTTGTACTTGGAACAGCGCTTCCCGTTTCATTCTACATCGTCTTTGTCACTTGCCGGTTTTGCGAGGTGCTACCTAGGGCCTAACTTTTACATAGGGCAGAAAAAAAATGGAAATAGGGACCACTTCATTCGGAACAGAATCGCTCGTTCTATACAGATATCTAGGTCCTATTTTACCTTTTTTTTTACTGACTTGGAAGAATATATTTGCGGTGTTCCTTTTTTATGGGCCACCCTGTACTGTGCTGTATCAGACTTAAATAGACATAAATCGCTGAAAATAATATTAAGGAAAATTGGAAATTAGCCAATAGCGAAAATCATACACTAGAAATAACGTAGTTCAGTAAGCCACCTTTATGCACTTACGTTTCGTCGGAGTGGCATGACCCA
>JAHWFP010224118.1:161007-234110 GCA_023313725.1 Lithobius niger | reverse complement strand
GGGGGGGGGGCGGAATTTCTCCTTAAATCCGTTGATCCCGTCTAGACACCAAGGCAATACCCCCCCCCACCCTACCATCGCCACCACCAAACTGGATGCCAGTGAAAAGTATAACTGTGCGTAATAACTAACAAACCACTCTTGTTGGATTGTTGTGTTTACTGTTTTGTTACTTGTACCAATGAAACATGATAATGTACTTTGTTTCAATGATGCTCCAAGCTGCACATTGGATGAAAAAATCTGACACACTTGCTATCAAAGAACGCTTGCCATTATGAAATAGCAACATTATTATTTTCATAGACGAAAGACAAAGCTCTCTATTGGGTTAAAGTTTACATTAGGCACATACTCGATATCCTTACGATTTGATTCCAAATGCTCCAGCATCTTCCTAAATACAGGGACAGTTGGATTTAGCGTGCGGAAATGTGTTAAAATGACTTAAAACGGTCGATTTGTACCACCACAATCTGTACATCTATACGGTGTTTGCGTTCGCTTGCAGGGTTTTCGTAAACAGTTCCAATATGCGGGTTGTTTTTGTCAGTTTCGTGTGGTTTTGTGTGGTTTTGTTTGTATTGTCAGTTAGGTTATGTTAGGTAAGATTGGGGTTTGGCATTTCATAATGGGGCAGTTAATTGGTAAGGTTATGATAATGATGATTTAACGAATTCCGCAATTTGGGATCAATTTGTAGCTCCTTCCGTGAAAATTAAAGGTAGGTGTTTTCTTTTTTTTCATAATTCGGGCCATGTGCGTTAAGTAAACTTGTTGCCTCTATTGTTTATTTTACTATCGAGAGTGATCGTGGAATGAATTTATAATTCTGCCTTTATTGTGCAGTGCTGCCCATGCCTTCTAAATCCATTAGCTGTGCACCTAGTATGCACTATCCTGTTACCCCACACATTTGTCGAATTGATACTACAAAAACTGTTACACTAAATAATCGATTATACAATAATTACCTGATTATAGTCCAGTAGAATTACCATTTTGCCTGGAACTAATTCAGAAGTTGATGAAACTTGGTAGATATGTTTCGAATACCATTTTAACCTTTCCCCTAAAATTCTCCAACTTTTCCACTTGAGCTCCCGCCGCCATCTATTTTTGAGTGTATCGTCGAATCTATGCACTTTTTGAAAGGAAGATATGTTACCAAGTTGCTTAATACACCGTATTAAAAAACTTTCTCACACATCTTCCTTTAAAAAATGTATAGATTTTGCTATACAATGCAATCTAAAATGGGAAATGAAAGCCGTTTTGCATTTTCTGACCGTATAGCTGAATCTATGCATTTTTTAAAAGGAATATATGTTAGAAAGTTGCTTAATACACTATATTACGCAACTTTGTAACACATCTTCATTTCAAAAAATGCATAGATTCGACTATACAATGCAATCAAAAATGAAAAAAGGCGGCAGTATTTTTGCATTTTTTTTAAAAAGAAGATGTTTTACAAAGTTGCTTAACGCACTCTATTAAGAGACTTTCTAACACATCTTCCTTTAAAAAAATGTGTAGATTCGTCTATACAATCCATTCTAAAACGGAAAATGGCGGCCATTTTTGCACTTTTTCACTGTATAGCCGAATCCATGCATTTTTTGAAAGGAAGATGTGTTACAAAGTTGCGTAATGCACTGTATTAAGCAATTTTTTGACACATCTTCCTTTTAAAAAAGGCATAGATTCGCCTATACAATGCAATCAAAAATGGCAGATATGGCGGCTGTTTTTGCATATTTTGACCGTACAGTCAAATCTATGCATTTTGTGCACTGTATTAAGCAACTTTTTAACACATCTTCCTTTTAAAAAAGGCATAGATTCGCCTATACAATGCAATCAAAAATGGCAGATATGGTGGCTGTTTTTGCATATTTTGACCGTACAGTCAAATCTATGCATTTTGTGCACTGTATTAAGCAACTTTTTAACACATCTTCCTTTCAAAAATGTGCATAGATTCGGCTACACACTGCAGCAAACATTAATTTTTATGTCCTATGTTTGAACACCATCAACTTAAACTAATGTGGTTATTGACAAGTTTCAGATTGAATTATTGCACTTCAGTTAGAAATTCACCGTTTTAATCAACGTAGGTACTGAAAACATTGCAGCCAACTAAAGAACTTCACAAATATCCTACATAAGGTAGATTTGTAAAAACATGAATAATTTGGAACACCATTTCCTGGTTGACCTTTTAGTTTGATCAATCATCCTGTAGTATGCCAAATCTACACTCCCCATTTACTTTTCATGTTATCTCGACGGTTTCTTGCACACCAGATCATTCACTAATAGATTGTTCATTTTTTGATAGTTCTACATTTTTTGTGGTTTCTTGAAATAACCGGTGTTAGCACCGGAAATATTTTCCTCAATTCCAACCTCACTGCTGTCAGCTGCTAATGAAAAACACTGCAGTCTCAGAAAATGTAATATCTTCAAAATCTTCCAGATCTTCTTCTTCTGCAATAGTTGTTGACAATACTTGTGAAGAATCCTTGCATGTTAACCCATGACTGCTACCCCAGAGCTTTGAATATTTTAAAACGGCTTTTTTTACGGCAAAGCGCTTGGCACAATCCATTGTAATCAATTGCAGCAAATCATATTAATAAGGTGATCTAGAGCTAGAGGAGAAAGTGTTTGGATGGATGCAAGTCCTTGGTGCCTGTACGCCCAACCCCATTTTTCTGGCTCCAAATGATTGTCATGCCATTGTTTTATTTGAATGTATGAATGCAATGAAAGTTGTTCTGCTGCACCAGCAGTGGATGGAAATTTGCTCAACTGCACTCCGTTTGACAACAAGCAGAAGATTTGTGAACACAATGATAACAGTATATGAGTTTTCAATTTTGTATTTTTGAAAAAAAAAGATATGTTAGGAAGTTGCTTAATGTGGTGCATTAAACAAATTTTTAACACATCTTCCTTTCAAAAAATACGGATGTTCTGCTATACGGAAAAAAAACGCTAAAAAGGCCGCCATTTCCCTTTTTGTTTGCATCGTATAGCCGAATCTGTGCATTTTTTAAAAGGAAGATGTGTTAGAAAGTTGGTTACATAGAGTTTATTAAGTAACTTTGTAACACATCTTTCTTTCACAAAATCCATAGATTAGGCTATACGGTCAAAAAACGCTAAAACGGCTGCCGTATCTGCCATTTTTGATTACACCGTATAGCCGATTCTACGCATTTTTTAAAAGGAAGATGTGTTAAAAAGTTGCTTAATGCAGTACATTACGTGCTTTGTAACACATCTTCCTTTCAAAAAATACATAGATTCGGTTATACGCTGAAAAAATGCAAAAATGACTGCTATTTTCTATTTTAGATTGTATTGTATAGACGAATCTATACATTTTTTTAATGGAAGATGTGTTAGAAAGTTGCTTAATATAGTGCATTAGGCAACTTTCTAACATATCTTCTTTTAAAAAAATACAAACATTCGACTATACGGTCGAAAAACGCAAAAGTATGGCTGCCATTGTTCATTTTTGATTGCATTGTGTAGCCAAATCTACGCATTTTTTGAAAATAATATGTGTTACAAAGTTACGTAACATACTGTACTAAGCAACTTTGCAACACATCTTTCTTTTAAGAAATGCTTAGATTCGGCTAAACGGTCAAAAAAATGCAAAAACGCCTTTCATTTTCCATTTTAGATTGCATTGTATAGAAAAATCTATACATTTCTTTAAAGGAAGAAGTGTTAGAAAGTATTTAAATACAGTGTATTAAGCAACTTTGTAACACATCTACCTTTCAATAAATGCATTGATTCGACGATACAGTGATGGTTTTCCGATCAGCGTCTTTTGCGTAAAGGTTGGGAATCTTCCATTCTACGCACGTCAGAAACTTCATTTACACCAAAATAGTTTGCAGATGGCGCTTGCAATCGCAAGCGGCAATAGTATTTGCTAAAATAGCATTGTTTTGAGTTACGGATTGCTGCCGATCCTACGTGTTTTGTCCAAAAGATACCGAATAAATGCATTGATCCGGCCAGGAAAAATTTATGTGATACCTAGAACATGTATAAACAGAATAACAAATATAGTACATTAAGTTTAATGAAAAAAATATATTTAAATCAAGATAAAAAAATATTGATTGGATAAAGCTCGACAACAATGCAAACTTTTTCATTGTTGTAGATAAGAATATATGTCACTGAAGGCGGAATGAATTCTCCATTGTTGACGCTAAAGAGTGGCATTGTTTAATTGCATTGTTTAAAACCCCAGTATCACGAAAATAATCATTCGATGAATTGTCTGCTTCTTAGTAAACAATAATATTATTAATAATTAATATGTTTATTACATTACAAGTGTAAGGCACGAAGTCCATATAGAATGGCATGCGCTAGGCCAGGACTTAAAATTCAAAGTTACACATAATAAATAAATAGTAAATAAAATTAGTCAAATTACAAAACGAAAATGAATAATGGTCAATAAAATATTTACAATAAACGATTATATGGAGTTTATACTTATATTCTTAGTTATTAGTTGTTTGGGCCTACATCCTGGCACTGAATGGGTTAATGAAAATGGCTTATAAATGTTATGTATTTCTTCAATTTTTTGGGGATACACATATCTTAAATAGGCTATAAAAACAACCTTAGCATTTTGAAAAAATTAAGCACTAAACTGGGAGAAATAAAATCCTACCGTAGAAATGGATGCAGTATGGGGGAGGAGCATTTCTCAATCAGGGCCGTAGGTGAAGCCCCAGCAGCCCCCGTAAAGCGGGGGCCCCCACTCAAATGAGGGCCCCAGAATTCCGAGCTTGCAGAAGAAAAATTTCGGTTTTTAATTACCGTATATTCCAAACGATTAGACACACGAACTGCTAGGGGGGGGGAGATGAGGCTTAATGGCGCGTCGACAGCTTGGTCATTAGCGCCAACGAACTGCTAGCCTGAAGCGGACAGACAGCTTGCCTGACCCACTCAAAACCTACATGCATTCATTCGTTGCAGTAGTTATTTTTAGTAGTATGCATTAAAAAACAAAATGCCCCACCCCTTACAAAACGAAGCGATTGACTCTCTTTCATGACGCTGGCAAGTCCAGATGACTGCAGCCCTATCTGTATCGTCTTACTAGACAGCACAAAATTATGCCTTGATGAGCTGGACAGCAGAAGTAACAGTTCGTTTCCTTAGTTCCTATGAACCATAACTACCAACATGAAAAACAAAAGAAAATAACGAAATTATTGTTTGTGTTGAACAATGATGAACAACTTTGAGCCAATTGTACCTTCCAAACGGCAGGTACTCATTCTGTCGAAATGCTACATGTGGATGGTCAGCTAACTAAACCGATCACTGGCGGAGTGCCTATAGTAAGATAAAGCTGGTGTTTTTTTTTCTCCGCATTTCATGCAATTTACAATTCAAATTTGCAATTCGTGTATTAGTGCTTTGATTTGAAATGTGTTGGAGCAGCTCGAATTTAAAGAAATGCAAGGCCAAGCGAAAATTAACATTTACTCCTCCCCCTCCCCAGACAAAAAAAAATAAAAATACCGAAAAAAAATCTTCTTTGTATAATTCATGATAAATGGTAATAATATAGCTTACAAGAAATAGCTGGCACCAATACCGTACCGATAATTTCTGAATTCACATAACATAGGGGCCCCGGATTTTTTCTTGCAGCAGGGGGCCCCAGATGTTTTTTTGCAGGGGGCCCCAGATTTCACAGCTACGGTACTGTCCTCAATTCCACCCCCTCCTCTTCAATGCCGCCGGTTTTCTCCATTTTGCCAAATCCTGTTTCGTCTAATAATTTTTTCCCCAAATTCCGTGCTAACTTGCGCTGCTTCTCTCTCTCGGCTAATCATATAACAACAAACTTTCTCCTTCATCAACTAGTTTTCTTTTTTTTCAAAATGCTAAGGTTTTTTTGTATGGCCTGTTTCAGATATGTGTATCCCCGGAAAATTGAAGAAATACATAATATTTAAAAGCCATTTTCATTAACCCATTCAGTGCCAGGACGTAGGCCCAAACAACTAATAACTAAGAATATAAGTATAAACTCCATATATTCGTATATTGTAAATATTTTATTGATCATTATTCATTTTCGTTTTGTAATTTGACCAATTTTATTTACTATTTATTTATTATGTGTAACTTTGAATTATAAGTCCTAGTGCTAGTGCATGCCATTCCAGATGGACTTCATGGCTTACACTTGTACATGTAATAAACATATTAATTATTAATAATATTATCGTTTACTAGGAAGCAGACAATTCGTCGAAAGATTGTTTTCGTGATACTGGGGCTTTCAACAATGCAATTAAACAATGCCACTCTTTGGCGTCAACAATTGAGAATTCATTCAGTTACATATGTTACATAGGCATCACATAAATTTTTCCAGGCCGGAACAATGCATTTATTCTGTATTTTTTGGACAAAACACGTAGGATCGGCAGCAATCCGTAACTCAAAACAATGCTATTTTAGCAAATACTATTGCCACTTGCGATTGCGAGCTCCATCTGAAAACTAATTTGGCGTAAATGAACTAGAAATGGAAGATTCTCAACCTTTACCCAAAAGACGCTGATCGAAAAACCATGATACACTAAAAAAAAGCGAAAACAGCCGGCATTTTCCAAGATGGCAGCGGCAGCTCAAGTGGGAAAGGTAGGGAATTTTAAGGGAAAGTTTACAATGGTATTTAGAACATATCTACCAAGTTTCATCTCCTTCTGAACTAGTTCCAGGCAACGTCGAAATTTTAGCTAATTCTACTGGACAATTAGCAGGAGCACATAAATACCCGAATTGCGAATATGCATAAAATACTGGGACAGCCTTGCCGGCGAACCGTAAAGTAGCCACCATTTTTTTTTCAGTGGTTCGCACAAAGCCGAACATTAGATAGAATTTCTTTTTCCGTGGTTGTTGTTAAAACCTGAAATAAACTGGGCCAGTTCCGGTTCAACTTTTTTTTCAAGCAGATACATAATTAGCAAAAACTTTTAGTGATGGATCTAGATCCATTCATATGCAAACGATTTAATCCTAAACTGTTGACTACCAAAGCCTACAATTTGCTGGCACATGTTCTCACTGAAAATCATGAGACATAAACTGCTATTCAGGCACTTCCCTGGGGTTAATAATTGCATGACCCATTCAAATAAACGACTCTAGTGGCACTTGACGTTATTAGACAATTACCACGACTGAACCCCCGTCTGTATCTCAAAAACTGCTTCATGCATAAAATGTATAAGCAGTTAAAATCGTTATCCTAAGTCATATATTCTGTTATCTACACCTTTTTAATAAAAAAAAATAGAGGGTGAATTTTTTCCCCTTTTTTTAGGGGATTGGTGGTGTGGGGAGTGGGGAAAAATTACTAATGTGTCTATCAGCTAGTAACATACGTGTCCATAGCTCCAAAAATAGCAACTCTTTAAATTAGACCCTATTTCTTTCTCTTTCCCATCTTCCCCACTTAATAAAATCTTTTCAGCCGTTGCAAAATTTCTGATAAATGCACGGTCAAGCACGAAATCAAAAAAATGGACAAAGAGTAATGCATTAAAGCAGTTCTTGATCAAAGTAATACGCCTATGAACCAGCAACACTATTTTTTTTTACTATGTGCTTGGTTTAGGGGAGACGCAAGAAATGACATGTGCAAGTTGGGGGGGGGGGGGGAGGAAGATCCTAAGTCGGGAAGATGAGCCTCATTCGGAAAAAAACGGGAGACAAGACAAACTACAAAATATGGAGACGAGAGGCAGAAAAAAGAGGCCTCAGATTTTATAAGAAAAACATCAAGATCCAAACGGAAAAAGTAGCCATGCCAACGCCCCCAATATTTTGTCGTCGAAACGCTCCCGGACATTGTTCGTTTAAGCAACACATTACTACTGAAGTAATACTTACACACTTATATACTTACTTACTTACTTGATTTAGATTACCTTTTAGGATTGTTTTTAATGATACCTTACACCACCCTTTTTTTATGCGTTTGGTTTGTGCTTTTGTTCCCTTTCCTAACGAAATTGTCCGGGACCGTCCCGAACAAAAATTAGTGGTTGGAAGGGGCGTTAACTTGACTGTTTCCCTTTTACCCCCCTTTATACAGCAATTGGAAACTGCAATTAATTGCAAAATTGTCGTTGACATTATAATTCAACAGACTGCAAAATCGTCAGTCAGATAAAGACAAATAATAATAAATAAATAAGCAACAAATATTGATACGTGTTGGTGTTGCTGGGACTTTGATCTGAAAGAAAAACCACAGCAGCGAGCGATAAATTTATCAGAGTTAAACAATGAAATGGAGCCACCGTTGTGAACAGCTGAGAATGACAAGTGAGCATCATTTACGACGAAAAAATTCACACACCATCGTGAGTTTGGAATTGAACTCGGGTCTTTGAATTAGGTCTCCAATGAACTAAACCAATATGTTAACTCGATACTATCATAATAATTGCTTCTAACTTGCCACATGAATTAATATCAGCACACAACAAAAGTGTCCCAATATCCGGGTTCAATTCCAGGATCCATGATAACGTGAATTATTTTTTCTTCATAATTCCTGCTCACTTGTCATTCACAGCTGCTCAGAATGGTGGCTCAATTGTGTTTCTTCGTTTAATACTCATGTTTACTTCCGTTAGGAATTATCACCTTAAAACTACTTCAGAAACACCACGACTGCTAAACTTGGAAACCACATCAATTTCAAAAACACAAGACATGGCTCAAAGACAGACTCGACGCAATTTTAGAGGTAACAGGTGTTACTTAAAAACAGTCCAAACCTTATGCAACTTTTTGTTACTAATAAACTGAAAAATTCAGAATTGTTAGAAGTAATTTTAGAAGCAACACTGGACTTTGAAATAACGAGGAGCAAGTAGAATATTAGAAGTAACCATGGAAGTAAATTATTGTTGTTACTTCGAGATGTAAAGTCTAAGGGAAGTTACAAAACTTGGTTGGTCGAGTGTAACGTCTAACTTTTAGACGTAAAATTAGACGTTGCACCTTTAAGAGTGTAGCTGCATTCCTCGTAGCAAGGAACGTTGCTTACTGTCTCAGTTGGCCTTTAGCCTAATAGATGAATTAGCTTGAACGATCGATTGTGTCGTCACAAACCAGAATGATTTTTTTAATTAAACAATACAATTTACAATTTTCTAGGCTAGTGTCTTGTAATTTAGCTTTGGCTATCTATTGGAATAATTCATCTTAATTTTTACCGCATTATTCTTTTAGATTTGTGATCTTATGGTAATTATTGGCAAATTAGTACATGGACAACATTTATTCAACAAAAATTCTCCTAGACTCCATATTTTAAATTGTATTTTTCCCAAGTGATTGACTAACGGTAAGGAAATAGACCTTTGGGGCCGTACTTGATGTGGTGGATCGAGATAAATGGCGTTAAGAGGAATGTACCTTTAATTTCTGTTTAGTTATTTGCAGATTCTTTTCACAGCCAACACTAAAGATGTGGGGCATCGCTGCCGAGTAAAAATAAACAGCATGTATGGCCACCAGTGTTTGAGTAGCTGCTGGCAATAATTCTTACGTTGTTTATAGGAACACTACGTTGCCAATAATGTAGTCTGCATATTAAAATATTAATAATAAGGCATTTAACTGTAAGCCAGACAATTATCAGTACGATAGTTTTTAACAATAATCAGTAGATTCAAACGGTTTAGAACACTGTTCCTGGTAAAAAACTTGACACCGCCACCAACGAGAATGTTGAGCAACTCACCTCTATCATGCACTGCAAAAGCTTTCTCTATTATATAATCTAAACAAAATAACCATCACAATTGTAGGTTAAAAATATGTTAACTTTTGGTCCTACGTTTAGGTTTTAGGCCTATTTTTTAGCATTTAGCCCTAATATTTATCTCCGATTTAATTTTATAAGTAGCAGTTGACAGCAGGTGCGTTCGAGAGCACGGCTATTCCTTCATGCAACACGGTTTTGGTTTCGAGACTTCATGTTACCATGGCAACGAGGAATCCATAAACGAAGAGAGGCAGGCATATAATTGATCTGTGATGCGGTAAAAGCATTGTACTTTCGTTTTATACAGACCGCTTCGCCTTGATACGACGATTTCAGATTGTATATTTGGGATTCTCATTGCTAGTGCAGGCGCTACTTTCGTTGCCATGCTGAAGTAAATTTTTCTAAAAGTTCTTTTTTCAATTGAAACTAATGTGTGTTGCTAATGGAATCCTTTTGTCTTTCATGTTTGCGTTTCTTCCTGTAGTTAAATGCAACGATCAAATGTTATTTTATCATTGAGTTATGTCTAAAAAGGTTATCAGTTAGAAAAAAAAGCAAGCAAGATTTAACTTGCCTTCTTTTTTTAAGTTCACTTGACTACAACTGTCATGGTGTTTGCTTTGTCGGAATTCCTTAACTATTTTCGATTCCATATTATAATGGTGAGTGTGAGAAATAAGTTCGCAAATTTGTTATTTCTCCTATAAAATTTTTTTTATTTACGGCAAATTTTGACTCAGCAACACTGTTAGGGTATCAAGCATCGTACCAAATTTCATTCCAATCCGATCTTTCATTTTGGCTCCACCTAGACCAAAAATGTGCAACCAACCAACCAATATTTTGCAATCTGAAATCCGTTATAGGCTACGCTTCACTCGCTCGCTCCGCCAATTATAAGTTTAGTTTGTTGCAAACACAACCAGAATGGCAAGGACCCGGTGGTCACTAACTGCCATCCGAAGTTAAAACAAAATTTAAAAATTGTAAAGTTTAAAAGTTTAAAACGAAGACGGTTGCCTTGGTTGCAAGGGAAGGGTTGATGGTATAGGGTTGGGGTCACGAATGCCTTACCACCAAGGTTAGACCTACCACGGATACAGTGGTACCCGATGGCAAACGTGAGGGATGAGTGAGAGGAACAGCCGTACTATTGGCAAAAAAAAATTAAAAAAATCAATAAAATAAGAAAATGCATTACATCCTTACTTAAACCAATTGTCAATCATAATCAAGATAAAATAAAATAAAAAAGTTCATTGTGATAACACAAAATGTCAAGGAAGGAATATTTTACTACTTATATCTTGCCAAAAAATAAAAAGAGAAAACAAACAAAGTAAAGTCTGGCTAATAGCCGTCGTCCAATAGAAAGTTATGCACAAGTATTAACATATTTATTTAAATCTACCTTATTGAGTTTATGTTAAAAAACAGCAAGGGGTGTAGCCTGAGCAACATCAGCAGTTAGTATATTCCATGGGTTAACCACACGGCGGGAGAAAAAGAAAATTACAACAATCCTGCTTGATAGACAGTACAGTTAACTTAAAATGCTGTACTCTTGTCACGCTTCCATCACTCAACAAGAAAAAAATATCTTTTGGTTAGATCATGGAGAATGGAATATGACAATGTCAAGTCCAACTTTAGTCTTCTCATCTCAAGTGTTTCCAACCTAAGAATCTGTAAACGTTCGTAATATGGTTTATTTCTCATGCCTGATAAATACCTAGTGAGCGATCTTTGAACCGAATCAATGTGGTTTATGTGCTTTAGCAAGTAGGGAGACCATCCTGGGCTGGCATATTCAAGAATTGGTCTCACGAACACCTTAAATGCCAAGACCAAGGTAGCCACATCACCAGAGGTGAAACAACGATTACATATTCGTTCCGGAGATACTACAGATTAGTATGACACAAGGCAGTTCTTTTTATGACGCTATAATATGTTTTACTATATATTAAACAAAAACTAAAATATATACGGCAAACAATGCTCTAGCAATTTATTTAACAAAGTGAATTATCTTTTCGACAGCAAGTTACACTATAGGATTGATATAATATTTCTGGATTTACACGAGATTTAGTATATCGCATGATGGTCATTTTGAGGAGGTTATAATGTGTTTTCCTTCAAATTACACAGAAACTAATAGATTTTAGGGCATATATTTTTTCCTGTATTTCTTTTAGCAAAATTAAATTAAATTAAATTACTTTTCCATCGATAGTTCGTACGAAAAGATTGATCGATAACTTCCGGAGAAATTGCGAATTAGCATTCCACACAGCAGTCAAATAATGTTTTTCTTCAGAGTAAACCAAAACTAAAACATTTATGGCATAAATTGTTCCGGCGTTTCTTTTAGCAAATTAAATTATCTTTCCAACAATAGATCGCATGTTAGGATCGATCGATTAGTTCGGGAGAAAATAGACATTCAGTGTATCGCACTATGGCTATTTTGATGACATCATCACGGTTATGCCGTCTCTTCCGGGAGTGTGTCCCAGTAGATTTGGAAACTACTATAGACGTTTCCACACTGGACCCTGAACGCGGTTTGAAAATATTGCACTCAATTAAGTTGGTTCCTAAAGTTTCAACAATCAATCTAGTCCCAATGCACAATCCCCACTTTGGCTTTAGGTTGCAAAGAAATATAACACAGAAACCTTTCTTTATACTTACTGAATGAGGTGGTAAGCCCATTAGCGTAATGAGTTTAGAAACAAGATTGGATATCGGGCGGGATCTCTCCTTTTCACTTTCACAAGCAGTCACAGAATCCACATTAAGGAAGGTATTTTGGTTTCCAATCAACTTTGACAAAATTTCTGCGTTAATTCTTAAAGTATTTTGAATTTTAGGGGAAAGTATTTCTCGTGCAGGAAGTTGATCGGGTGTGAGGGATAAAATGTCGTCACCAACTACAGACATAACAATGTCATTGTAAAGGAGCTCGGGAAGAATTTTTACAAAATGGGACTCCTTTCCATTGTTGATTTGACGTCCAGGCCTCGACTCGTACCCACAGGTAAAACCCGACACCCTTCCTTCCTTACCCCTTTCCACAATGAACTCCGACATCGCGTCCAAGGTCCAGACTTTATTTAATATTTCTCTTGCTACAACATTTTCGACACTGTCGTTGTAGATTTCTCCCATCCCTCTCTCGTCACCTCCTCCTGCTTTCCCCTATCTTGCTATTGCTTATCAGCACTCCAGGAGTCAAAACGTTTCCTTAAAACGCGGGCCCACACTCCGACCCTTTCCACACTGAAACACGGGGTCGGGGTTGACGTTTCAAGTCACGACCTCGAGCTGGACGTGAAAGTCAGGGTTGGGCCCAACGTGGAGTTGCTTGTGGAAAGGTCAGTCTCATATCCAAGGTGGGACCGGGACTTTTTTCCCAGTGTGGAAGGGGTATATGTGTACACAGATACCATGTGCAATATGTATCTTGTTGCTAGAACTGAAATGTTTTGGCACTATTTGTCGCTAACAGTGTGCACTAACTAGGAGACAGGGGGAGCAGAGCTTCTCGGAGATTTGAAGACACTCGCAAAATTCTTCTTAAAGGCCTCAGCCATTAAATGGCCCCTCAGAATCTCGTCACGAGGCCCAAGGATCCAGGCAACTGAGCAGAGTTCCATAAGTTCAAGGATGTACGATGTGACAATCAGCAAGTGGGCATGAGGGTTCATTCTTGGCACAATAGCAAAGAAAAAGAACGAGCAGACGACAATGAAATATTGCTTCAATAATGTTGACTATTAGAGTCGAGTTGAAAAGTTTCAAAGTTGGTTGAGTAACAATCATTGCATGCACGAAGATTGCTACGGCATTATTGTGCTCGGTATCAAAACGGGGAAACAGACAATTCAGTCACACTGAAAATAACAGTGGCGCCCACCATTGAAAATGCTATTTACAGCAGGGGTTCCAAGGCAGGGAAAGAAGGATGGGTGGGTATTTGGAACACACAATGAGGAGGAGTGCGGGGAGGGGGCGCCTACAGGTTTAGAGGACAATAATACGGAACTGCGGAACAAATGGGTAGGTGGGCGGGTAGGGAAAGGAGTGTGTTCCGAGCATGGGGCGGGTGTGGAATGAGTGGCGGGTCAGGAGGAGGCTGTTTGCTAGAATGTGTACGTTGACTAGGGTCAGCTAGTCATTTATATTAGCGTACTTGTATGCAATTAAATACAGAACATTGAAGGTATTGCTTTGTTAGTGTATATAATTACTGAATTTATTGATGTCATTATCTATTACCTTTCACTGTAATAGCACACAAAATGAAACAGTACAAATGTACATAATAATAAACACAAATTTTATATAATGTTGTTTATTTTAGTATTTCTCTGTAAACACAGTCATAAGCATAAAATATATTCAAACCTTGCCTTGAAGTAGTTGGATTTTATCAATGCTGACCTTATGTAAGACCCAGCATGAACTTCCATGTTAAACGTCAAACTATAAAATCCTAGTTTCCCCCAATTAACATAGATAAACGAAATTCGGTATTGGGGGTCGCATCACAACTATTTCACTCGATTACAAATTTTAATGACAACAATTGAGCCGTTCGGCGTCTACAGTATGGCCATTTCTTGTTGTTGTGTTTGTTGGGACTTTGCTCTCACCTGGAAATCGAACCATTTAACCGATTTTCAAGTTCTATAGCTTAAAACGTAGGTATGGACAGGGCCTAGGGCTTTCGCATTGTTATTTTAATGTAACAACAATATTCTTGGGACAGAAAGCCAAATGGCGTCGAAATTTTTTTTCAACTCGAGATCTAACCAATGAATCGATTTTCAATTTCTATAGCTTAAAATTAGGTATTAACAACGACCAAAGCTTTATGAACACGATTTTAATGTGACTGTAGTATTCTTGCCGGCAGAGCATTTATTATTTCAGAGCAATGGGAAGAAATAACTTAAGTGCTGCAACAAATTCTTACAAATCGAGCTAAAAACATGCAATTTGGTACACAAGCCTTTCATAGCAATACAAATCAAACTAGCGGTGTACCTATATTAACTACCATCAATCAAGGGCCCCCAGCACCCCCCCCCCCTGTGCCCCTCCAGAGGCTTGGGCAACAAATTCTTCCAGAATAAGCTAAAAGCATGAAATGTGGTGCACATGTCACTATGAGCAATACAAATCGAATCAGCCATGGAACCCCCATGATTCACCTCCAAGGGCCTCCAAAGCCCCCCTGAGCCCCCTCCCTGAGGCTAAATCCAAAAATTGTTGCAAAAATTGTGCTAAAAGCGTGAAGTTTGGTACATAAGCCAATCTTATCATTACAAGTCGAACCAGCTACTGAACCCCCCATGAAATACCCCCAAAGGATCCCCAGCGTCCCTTTGTGCCTTTTTAGTGAGGTTTGACCAACAAATTCTTTCAGATTGAGCTAGAGGCATGAAATTTTGAACACAAGTCATTCTTTAGCAGCACAAATCGAATCAGTCATGGAACTCATCATGAAATACCCTCAAGGACCCTCAGTTCACTCCTCCTATGTCCCCACTGAGGCTTGACAACAAATTTTTGCAAATCGAGCTAAAAGCATAAAATTTGGTAAGCAAGTCATTATTAGCAGTTCAAATAAAACTAGCAATGGAAACTCCACGAAATACCCCAAAGGCCCCCTGTGCCCCTTGCTTTATGCTTGACTAACAAATCAAGGAAAAGAAGGGCATTCGGTACACAAGTCGTTATTAACAGCAGAAATCGAACCAGCCATATTCAACCTCATAGAGGCTCGATGTAACAATCCACACCGCCTGCAATAGGCCAGAAGCCTGTTTCCTAGTGTAAGAATCATCATGAACGAACTTCCATGCTAAACCTCACATCTGGGTGCCATCAGTAGTGGTAAAAGGCGATATGCGGATGTACCCCCGTGACTTTGACCTTTTGACCAGAAGTGACGTCATACCGAAAGTAACGTCATACGGAAGTTACGTCATCCAAGATGGTGGCACCCATGCATACCAGACGTGACCTCATCCAAGATGGCATATTTTTTCTTTTTTTAGTTTTCATTAATCTGGAGGAGGGTGGGAAAGTACGTTTTGCTACATTTTTGTGACCATTTGATACATCCTAGTGGGGACTGAAAGTGACGTCATTTTTCAAGATGGCGGTGCCCATGAAGTGCGGCCATTTTCCAACATGACGGATCCTGTCTAAATCGGAAGTTACATCAAGTACCCGTGAAAAATACCGCTGTTTTGAATGACATCACTACCTGTATCCAATAAAGGTACACAAATTTTCCTGTAAGGTTTCAGATGCTATAGTTTTTTGATAGAATAATATGGATTGTTTCCACACCACCCAGGAGGTAAAGCACCTTATGTCTCCGGAGATCATCATATTATAGTCTCTTGAGCTCTTCTTTTCGATAATCTAAGTTTTCTTTCATCCTCCATTTCTGTTTCCAGAATTTTTCTTTTACTATCAGCTTTTTTCTTCAATCTAGCCTGTCTTTGTTCCTTAGTTTCTCGAGTTTGAGCTTTACTCTTGCTGGGGGCCATTTTCTCCAAGCTGTCTTTTCTCAGCATCTGTTTCCTTCGAGCGGGATTTATACTTTCTAATAGCATCTTTTTTTCTACTCTCCTTCTTAAACACCGTAAAGTCCTCCAACTTCCTTTGACGGTTCTCCGATACGACGACTCTGTAGGTGGCCGTCTCTTTCTCCTCGTCAATTTTTGCTTCGGTCATTTTTTGGGCTTCACGCTCTTTCAACTGGAGGGATAATTTTTCCTTCCCTTCTCGTCACTCATCACGTCCACATCCGAGTCAAAATCGTCCGTGTACTCCTCCCAACCACTGGTGTTGTAGTGACCGATGGCTAGAGTATCTTGGCTGTTGTCCAATATATACCTCTTATGGTCGTAAGATATTTTGATATTTGAACGGTACTCAGTGCATGGCCGACGCTGGATATCTTGGCCCAGCTTCCCTTCTGTGGAGGACTGGAGATGGTATAGATTTTAGGGCTGCTTCGTAGTCATCAAATATCAAATGTTTCTGCACGAAATCTTTTTGTATGCCCTTTGCCTTCTTGATAGTCACCTTTTTCAGAGGTTTGGTAGAGTACATAATCGATCTGAGTCCGATGAACTCTGGAATCGGGACGCCGCCCATTTCATCTTTCATTTTCCCCAACACTTGTTTATTAGTGCTGAGGAAGAGGGGATGATTTTACGAATAGTTGCTCATGTCGAAACGGTCTTTGTCTGCGAGCATGTCTAGATAGACGTCCTCCATGATTTCGTAGCAGAGGCTATCGGTGTCGGTGATAAGGAGTTTGGCACGGTCCCCATACTTCGGTCGAATGTAGTCGTAGTGGAATTCAAACATGAACAGTTTGGAATGTTCCAGCATGGTAAATCCATAGTAAGTTGGGAGATCACACAGCGCGCTACGAATACTGCGGTTGAGTTGCACAAGGTTTTCGTTTAGAGTCTTGAAGGATTCGGCATGAGGTTGCGAGGTGTATTTCAGCACCATTTTCTCGTCAGTGTACAGCTTCACATCGAGGCGACTTGCTTATTTTCCAACGTTTTACTAAAAATCAAATTATTCAGCAGTTTGAAGTAGTCCTTGGCGAAAGGAGAGGTCGCTCCTTGCTCTTTTGTGGTGTTGAACTTGATGTAAGTTTTCATCCACGGTCTTTGGTTGAAAGCTAGAACTCTTCGGCTGTGACGAAGTACTAGTCCATGCCGGAGGTAGAATTTCAAGTTCCTATAGTAAAGGATGTATTTCTTATTATGCAGAAGGCTCGAGACGAATTTGGTGTTAAAGGAGAACGTGATCTTGTGGTTTAAATATTCCGCCAGATTTAAAGAATAGGGGGAAATAAGATCCTTTACAATGTCGATCTTCTCCGGATCTAATGGATAATTGTTGTGCTAGTCGTGCAACTGTCTGGGGTACTCAAGAACCACTTCCAGAATATATCCCATGTAAGCGTCGTCCGGTACGGTGTCTGCGTCCAAAGTTTTAATCTCTTTCCTGGTTAGGCATCGAAACCCATCGTTTGGGAGATGTGCGCACATGGTGACACCGTAGAGATTGTTCATGTCCAAATCCACTATGTATACAGAGGGTTTACTAATGACATAAAGAGGCAGGTATTTGTTATTTGGCTCTTTCCAATAAACAAAACTCCATCTCTGGTGCCAGAAGATATGAGATTATGCTTCCCCATGTGAGTGAAGAGCTCCAATTCTGGTTCCTGCATCCTAAGGAAAGCTGCCCAGCTGTATCCTGGAGTGGAGATGTAATAACAGGAATCCAGGATGTTGTTTTCGAGGCACAATTTTCGGAAATCTTCAAAAACGCCAGTGAGGAAGAAAACGTCGGCATTTGGTATGTCTCGTGATAAGTACGGAATAAATTCGATTTCATCCTCAGCCAGCAGTTTAGCGCTCGCACATACTCGTCTCCCGCCAACATCTCTTCTTTCAATCGAGAGTAGAACGAGTGTCTCGACGGTAGATCTTACTCGTCGAAAATGGACATGTTGCTTATGTATTCGTACGGGTAAACACCCTCTTTGTTGACAGGTTCAGCGCATTATCCCCCGTGGTGCACTCTAAAAACCAAGTTGATATCAATCTAGAGTCTACAGCTGCTTCAAGGATGGGGAAACCGTTATTGTGTTTCCTTTGGTTTTAGTAGAGCATCCAAAGTAGCGTTTAAGAAATTGACACTATTTATAAAATGAAGATTGATCTTACTGATTTGATCCGTAATGATTATGGTCTGAAACCTCTTGTCATTGCGAGCGATACCAACTACTTTTCCCGGAAACTTGTACACTGCGGATACTAAGAGGTGCATATCGTACCCTTCCAGGCCGTGCAACACGACGGGAATGGTTATTCGTTCTAAGCAGATAGGCTACAGTTTGGATGAGCAGCTCCTCTGTATTTCCCACTGATGTGGCAATGATCCCTCACTTTTTTGTCGACAATCCGTACTTTAGATTCCCCGTCAATATTTGATTTCTCAATGCACTTCTTGAAGGCGTCCTTGCAATAATGACAAACTCGGGCATTCTTGAAATCTGTTCTTTGGATGGGCTGAGGTGGAGGGGTTTTGTATTTTTCAGTAGGTTCTCATAATATTGAGCTTTTTATTCCATACATTTATAAAACGCGTCAACAACGTCTTCTCCCAAGTAATACTTGTGATGTATAATCTTCCAGTCGTGTTCCTATAGAACGTTACCTAAACTAAACGTTTACCTGACTCGTTCACCCGATTCGTCTTTTAGGAGATAAGTAACAGGTTGGTTTTTTTGTACTTTATGGCATCAGAAAACTTCATTAGTAAAATTTTGAAAATACCCCTCAACGAAAATTTTTTGAACTTTAGAAACCCTGACTTTATTTCCTACGGCAAATTTGGGTTTCTTCAACAACTGTTTAGTAGTAGTTCATCTCAACAGAGGTTCGTGGTATATGGTTACTTCACAAGGTTTCAGTTTTATGGTGGAATGAACCATGTTATTGCATTTGGAAACTAACTCGTCGATAAGGCTTACCCACTCATAATTTCCGTCTAGTGAAACTTTTCCACATTTGAGTTTTCAGCGTTCTGTTACAAGGTAACATTCTACCACGCTCGCTTTTTTCTCAGAGTACGTAGAGTACATGTAGATGTTACGCTGCTTCAGTAGGGCTTTGAAGCCTTTGTTGCAGAACTCACTACTTAACAATTTTTATGGGGTATCGCTCCTGCGAGTATTTTCTTGAAAGCTTTGGTAACGTCTATACCGGATTTAGATTTAAGGGGAATGCGCCAAGCGAACTTGGACAAGACGTTAATGCAGGTCAGTAGGTAGTTAAAACCTTTATTTAAGTTAGCGTAAGGTATCATTTCCACCAAGTCAGCCTGCCATAGATCGTTCAGGCTAAGTACAATCACTTTCCGTCTTAGAAAATTTTTTCGCGTTGGCTTGTGAAGTTCTTTTACAAGTTGATTCATTCTTTTTATTTCCCATTCTGAACTTTAGTTTTGTTTTCATGATTTTCTTAACGATCGAAGCTGCTAGTTTTTCCTTCCATGCCAGAGAAGGTTCATCTCTCAGTCTTTGAGCTTTGGAAATTAGAACTTCTTCCACGGCATGCCGATCTTTTAAATTTCAGCTGTCTGAGTAAGCTACACTTTGTTCCTTGCACACTTCGTCAAGTTTATTGATTCCAGGATCTCCTCGAGCCAACCTTTCCTCCAGTTTTGTTCCCGGGCTGCAATATTGGTAGCCCGATAAATGCAGTTTGACCGGTAAATTATGTATGATTTTATTTACTATTCCTTTCCCAGACTTGATAAAAGATGCTCTTTTCGTCCCGCACGCCTCTCAAAATACAGCTTGCATTTGTAAGTCATCTTTTGCAGTGATAATAACGGACGGTTCGGAGCTGTTAGAAGTGTGACGTTTACATTTGACCTAATATTGATATTTTTTGATTCCATGGTCCTTTGTTTTATATACGATTTTTTTAGCCTAAACCAAAATTTTGATAAGCCACCCTTTTCTCCCGAGCATTTTATGATTTGTCTTTGTTGTATTTCTGATAAAATTTCGACCATTGCGTTCCTGTGTCCGTCATGGCCGGTTAAACTAGATTTGTACAAAATTCTCAGACTTTTATTCAAATCATTAGGATTATAGTAATATTTATAATCAATTCTACTCCAATAACCCGCTCTTTTAACCATGCCCGTCCCTTTTTGCTTCATGTCTTCCCAAATTGGAGCGATGACAGACTTGTACTTGGCGCTACAATTAGCGCTACAATTGGCGCTCGTATTTGGGTATACGAGTATTTTGGTTGTTGTTGTGATAAATGGCTTTAGTATTTTTTACATGGCCTAGTAAGCTGCTTTATTCTGGCTCGAGGGAAGTTTCTTTCATATCTTAAAAAACTAACAAATTTCAAAGCCTTCATCTCCCCATGTATTGCTCCCCCTCGACCACTACATCATTCTCAAAAATATTAACCACTTTATTACTGAAAGTCAGCTCACCCTTTTTCCTGTCATGCTGTAACTCGAATATTAGGTCAGTCTCCTTGGGATTTTCGAAAAATTTCATCAAGAAATATTTAGCAGTGTCTCCAAAATGCTGACCAGGTGAAAAACTATCGAGGGACCTTAGAGTGGCAATGTTAGGAAGCTCCGGGGGAGTGGAAATGCGTCTAGCTTGCACCACGGAATATGAAGGGGTGAGTTTAGGACCGGTGCTCGTAGTCGCGTATTCGGTTTTGGATTAGGGACTTGAATAGTCGGCGAGACTAAAATTGAGAGGGGTCGACAATGTTTTCTCACTAGGAGTAACTGCAGGGGACGGTGAGAAACCCAATGATTCCTAGTCATCCTCGTCGCTTTCTTCCTCTTTGTACACTTTAATCGTAATCGGGGTAGTTTGTGTGGCTAGAGTGTTTTTAATCGGGATAGTTTGTGTGGCTAGAGTGTTTTTAATCGGCGTAGTTTGCGTGGCTGCACCGAGGAGAGGTCCCAGCTTCAGAGTGCTAACTCCCGGTTTAAACAATTCGTGTAGCAATTCTGCTTACTCTTTCTCACCCAACTGTCGATTTTAAACCTTTTTAGTTAAACATTTTTTGAGTTTTGCGAGTTCTCGTTTTGTCTCCATTCTTTTGTTTAATAGGCAAAAACAAACATTTAAAGCTCCCCTCGTTTAATGTTTTGTTCACTGATAAAAACCCATAAGGCCTTCTCCAACAATTTTGACACAATGTTTTAAAGTCTGAATATTCCATGTCAGCACCAACATTATTATCATAGACAAGTTTTTAATTTAACTGGAAAAAGAATTAATGAATTTGCATTATGTATGACTACTTGTTTAGGAATTCTTGTGCAGTAGGACTGACTGCAATAAAAAACATCGGCATTTGAATGACAGCCTTGGGCAAAGTAACGTTCGATTATGTTTTGTTTGTCTAAAAAGCAATCTTCAAAAACAATTAGGTTTCGAAAATTTGCGTCCAGGTCTTCGGCAGAATTAAGTCTACTTGTGAATCATAAAAAATTATGACATCCCGTCCTATTTTTTCCACAATTTCAGCAAATATAGACTTCAAAGCTTTGCATTTAAGCTGGCATAAAGTTTTACTGTAAATAAATAACCGATCATAGTCCAGCCATCTTTCATTACAGATGAAATTAAACAGTAAATTAGTAAAAATGGATGATTTTTAGGTTCTTTTTTAGGCACGAATAGTCATAGTTTTTAATTGCATAGCTTTTTTATTTACTCATTTAAAAAATATTTACACATTTAGCAAACCCATAAAGTCTTCATCGTAAAATTTGTCGTTGGGAATGTCGTAATGGGCCACTCCAAAATCTACATTACACCATAATTTCACATTGCTGGGAGAATTATCGGTTACATACAACGCTGTAATTTTCCCCGTGACTTCCGTCAAGTTTAAAGCGTTGTACGATGGCAAGTTAAACCAGGGTTTGTCGATAAGAGGTTTTTAAAGTTTCTCTTTAGTTCTGTGAATATTCTTGTACCCCCAAGTTCTAAGACAGAGCGGTTTCTTGCCATCATCTGCATTTACCTTTTCACAAGAGAGATAACAAGGGTAAGCTGTACGCATAGAATTTGGATAATTAAACATAGCCATGGATACAGGTTTATCCTCATCAAACTGGACCTCTAGTTTTTTACAAATGTATCGCGTAATAATTTTCAGCACTTTTTGATTTTCCGGGTCGCTGGGTGAAATCCAACATTTTTATTTAGAATTTTCGTCCGAAATGGGATTCCCGAACCCTTTAAATCTTTAAACTGTATGGAAGGGCACAAGGAAAACTTTACACCATTGTTAATCTTTTTCGTTTTTAACTTTCAACAAGTTTTTTTGCAAGAGATTCGAAAGATGTGTTTGCCAGGATGGTTGAGACATTTTTGTGCTTATTATTTATTTTGAGGTTATTCCCTTTCTTATATGTTTATATATATATATATATATTGAAAAAAAGCCTTATCAAAGCAGAAGCACAGTTTTGAAATTTCGTGTATTTAAAAAAAAATGTCAGTCAATAAATTTGGACAAGCATCCAAAACAACGATGGGGAGGGGGGGGGGGGAGAAGTGACAGGTGTCGGTCCGAGAGGACATCCAGGATTAGGGTTTGTTTTGACCCATGAAAACAACTATGATATGCAAAGCAAGCGTTTAACTAAAGTAGGAGCCACTATCGACTCTGAAGACACCATCAATTAATGTCAGATTGATCCACTGGCCACGGATGTTCAAAATCTTAAAACTGAATTGCCTCCATCTATTACTCTTCTTGTCGATGAATTGGCTTCCACCGTTTCTAGCATTGAAAAAATACTTTGTACATAGATGGGGCTGACGGCAAGAAAAAACAAGTTAAGGACATAGCTTTCCCAGGGCTTGCAGTTGATGCGGCAACAAAAGGGTACGTCGACAGGAATTGTTTATTACAGGACAACTAGAAGATATACTTCAATGCCATGAACAAGCCGATTAGAAATCTAAGCCAACCTACTTTACCTAGTGATGCTACTTGTTAGGTTTACATCGACAGCAATTGCTTGATACAAGACGAGCAGAAGGCATACTTCAACGCCACGAACAAACCAATCAGAAATCTAAGTGAACCAACTTTACGAGATGATGCAGCTAATAACCGAGCGCCTCGCAAGAACAGGCCTTGAACTTCTTGAATTTAGGCGCTTAAGATTTGACCTTATTATGACATAAGATTCTGCGAGGCTTGATAACGGTTGACCTTTCATTCTTTGATCCGGCTCCTAGTCTACATTACACTCGTGGGCACCCGTGGAAGCTTGCTACCAAAGGTGCGAAACTTGATTGTAGAAAACATTTTTTCTCAGTCCGCATTGTTCCCGTTTGGAATGCGCTTCGTCCTAGTACAGTGGACATGAACTCTGAGGCAAAATTTAGGAGAGAATTGCTCACTGAAGACCTCAGTAAATTCATAACAAGACCATTATGACCCCCGCCTCCCAACACTAGTACGGTATTGGTATCCTGTGGCCCATCCATCAATGGAGTATGTAGTGAATCGATTTTTTTTTATTTACTTTATGTATATTTTTTAACTATTTGATTACGACAAATCTAATTATGTGGATGCATTTGTTTTTTACTTTTAAAATCAACAAAATATTTTAGCAAGTTTACAACGATTTTAACATTTTTTAGCTTCATTAGCCTATTTAAACATTCCCTTGTCTGCACCTTGGCCATCCTTCCCCTGAAAACCCTACACGTTTGGCGTTGCCATCGGGGACCAAAGTGTCCCTGACAGGTCTAACCTTGGTGGTAAGGCATTCGTGTCCCCCACCACACCTTCGTCTATTCCACATTCTTAGCCATTGTTTTATTTCATTTTTTAAAAATTTTATCATATTGTTAAAATTCAATTTAAGTAATTTCTTATTTTTTAAAGACGTTAATTTTACAGTAAATGCCATATAATTTGTGGCTGGCTGTTAGCGACTCCCCGGACCTTGCCAAACCCGTTGCTATTGCGACAAACTTTGAGTTATTATTATATTATTATTATAAGGTATTCATTGACAATAATTGCTTGATACAAGACGAGCAGAAGGCATACTTCGATGCCACGAATAAACCAATTGGAAATCTAAGTCAACCAACTTTACCGAGTGATACAGCTACAAAAACATTTGTCCAGGAAAATTTTTTTACGGTAATCAGTTTCTGCATGAAAAGCCCATTGGCTAAAAAAGTCGACTGGTTCGTAAATTCCGGACCGTTTTCAAGCTACATTAGTACAAGTTCTGGTTTAATTCGTAAAGCAATTTTATACTGCAGTGATCCGAGCATAGAACTGGTTGCTAAATGCACAGCAGGAACGAAAAACCTATTTGATTACTAAAATAAACGACGAGCATTCAACAATCACCATTTGCGACACTCTTTACGAAATAGAAAAAAATTCAGCCTTCGCAGTACACACACTCGAAGATTTTCAAACAGAAGACATTTATTTTCCAGTAAGACATGCACGTAACTTTTTAACTCATCTCATCCTGTCTAAAACAGCTTCGTAATTACGACTTTTGGAGAAGTCACTTAGGAGAAATAAACAAACGTGTCCGCAGCAAATCTAGTCAAAGTTTTGTACGTGTTCGTAATTTTTGTTTAATTTAAGGTCCCAAGTAGTTAACACAGACTGGGGAGGATCCATATTGCCAAAGCTATCGAAAGAATAGAGTTCACCCACATTGGTGGAATAGGCAACCCAGTGACTCCCATCTCCATCATGGAAATCTTTCAAGTTTAAGATTTCTTTTTCACCAGTTGACCTACGTTTTTAAGGAAGTGTGTCTTTACTAAAAGTACCTCTAAATTTCGGAATTTTCATTATTCTAGCCAGTGCATTTAAATCCAAGTTCGTTAAATGTTTATTAAAGTCGATTTAAACCTTTGGTGGCTTTAAATAAATAATTTTTTTGCTTCGTTTTTTTGTTTGGTTTTCTTCGACCCGGAACCCTCCACTTGCTTGAGATATCGCACGAGTTCAGCTAAAATTTTTACATCGTTTTGTGCCTTTTTTACGGCAGCTACCACCCCCTTAGTTCCTCCCACCAAACCTCCAATGCTGGCTAAAATGAGTATTAGCAATGCCAAACGGCAAAAAAAAACACCTTTCTTTTTTCGAGATCTTGTTTTGAGTGCCATATTCTTTTTTATTATTTAATAAACTACTTCGACTTTGCCTCTATCCAACTTTAGATTAATTTTCCTGTTGGCAATGAGCAGAGCGCGACAGTTTGTATTAACCAGAACTTAGAAATTTAAGTTTGACTTAAACATTCACGACTCCCGATTGAAGCCTTTTGGACTGTTTTGAACAATCCAACACCACGAGCTGATATGCTTTCTTGATCTGTAGCAAGTCGAAACTCAAGTCGTTGGGTGTCGTAGCACTGCTGCATAAATTGCTGCGCCATTCTGTACAGACCGACGTACTCTCCGGAAGCAAAATTAATATTTATATCGAGAAATGGAAAATGCTCGGAATTTAGAGTGACGTGGGCATCTTGCAAATTGCAGTGATTGAACACGGTCGGGTTTTTAACTAAAGAGTCCTGCTTGTTAGTTTGAAAAGCTAGAACTATTCACCTAGGTTTCTCAACCGTGGCGCTAGTCAGCACGCGCCAGATAAAGTTTGTATTGTAAGGGACTTCGCAGCTGTCGTAATGCCAATGCCTAAATTCTAAATCTATGGTTGCTCTGTGGTCGATGAGACTGTAGAGTTTAAGTTTTTGCTCGTCCGAAGCAGTGACATGCGGTATGTGCCAGCTGATGCTATTCAGAACGAATTCGCCCTTGGCTATTGCCGTGGCTTTGTAGATAGCATTCGTATTGCTCGCTCGCATAAGTGTGAGCACGTGTTTAGTTCCATGAATAAGGTTATCGTAATTTTCGAAAAATCCCATGACGTGTTTCAATGGAATGGCGAAGGTAAAGCCTCCTTTGGGAGTTGTTTCAATGATGATGGATGCATGCCGCTGTTTGAAACCCAAGTTTTGGGTTAGTTCAGCGTCTATGGAAGCCGGTCTATGGAAGCCGCACTATCCAATGCCCAGCACTGGCCAAGCAAAGCCGGTTGTTCTGCTGAGCCATAGGCAAGCAGTCCCTTCATTAAGGTTCCGAAGCCCGGATAATTTAACTTGCCCACTTGTTTATCACGTAGATAGTATTTGATATTAGAAAACAAGAACATGGGAGCATTATTAATCAAACTGGCAACATCGCCATCACCGTATGCCGAGTCATCGTCCTTCAGCAATCTCCCTTTAATCAGGAGGTAACTGTTGGCCACGTGCAGAAACAAATCTTGGTCTTCGACGTGTACATGGATATCTGAATTTACATTGTTGATATTTGTGCCAACGTAGGGGTTGTATTCATGGTAGGTGTAAGATTTGACTGATGAGTCATACACCAGGGTTCGTTCATTTTTAGGTAATCCTCTACTACGCTCATTTTCTGGGTGTCGTTATAAATTTAATGAAAGCTTAGTTTCTTGGTGTCAAACTGTTTGTTCTTTCATTATTATTAAAATTTGGAATTTTCCCTTTTTTCCAAAGACGAGCGTTTTTCTACTTTTTGTAAGTCGTGGATCTCATATAAAGTCTCGCCGTCAATGTTTCTCCATTCAGATCCAACGGCTCGTTGGTTTCTGATGTGAGTGAGACTATGATATTTCTGATCAAGTTAGTAGTAACGGGGAGATAAATTAAATTAGGAGGGGACTCCATGATTTTAAAACCAGGAGGGGAATTAGGATACAATAAATATAAATGGGCTGGGTGTCGTTGTTTAGGGAAGAATTGCCTATGATATTGGTGTGTACGAAAATTGTACTGACAGGCATAGAGTCGATAGTCTTCTGGCTTTCTTGGGTTTTTAAATAATTTTCTAATTTAAACCCCAAGACACGAGCTAAACTCTTGTTGCCTGAAAAGGAAATTCCGTAGTTTGGATCGGTAATTATCAAGTCGGTTCTTAAAGTGTTTAGATTTGGAAGAATAGAAATTGTTTCTTTGCTGTGGCCATTTGCCTCTGTTGCTGATTTCATGAATTTATTCAAATCTTCGATTTTGTAAGCCCCGGGAGTGACAGTTTTTGCCAGGTTGCACCAGTATCTGCAGTATACTAAATTTCGTTATTTCAAGTTCTATTATGTATGCTATTATATTTGTCTAAATTAATTAAAGGCAATTCGTAACTTAAATGAATAGGTGTGTTAGATTAATACTCAAATCAGTGCTTTGCCGGAGAGAATGATAGAAAAGTAATCCATTTCTTTTTTTAACATTTTTTAAACCATAAATTAAAAAAAATCTGTTAGACCTTCCAGTTAAACAAACTAAAAGTTCCCTAGGGTGGGGCCGGGAACCAGCTGCTATCTTGGATATAGTTCCCACTTCTCGGTTTATCACTAAATAACTCGACATCTTTAAACAATTTGTATAATATAATGTAATAGGAAATTGAAGTCAGTTAAATTCTGTACAGACAAGAGAATATACTTTTTTGTCTTATCTCTCAGTGTTTTCAAGAAAATGACGTTCAAAGAAGGGAAAATGCTGAAGTTGATGCTCTTGCGGACGGAAAACAAGCCATCTTGGATTTTAGTACCTTTTTTTTTTTTGGTTTTTAGGATTTCCTGAAAGGGGGACCTTTTCAGCCCTAACCTAAATTGTCTAGTTTAGATAGGGACCATCCTACACCTGTTTAAAGGAAGTTGTAATGGTGTGTCGTCTAAATTGTTTTTGGTGATTTTCGTTTGCAAAGTGCTCGTCCAAGCTTTCTAATAGCCAGAAATGGATACGCTTAGGATATTCTGAAAAGTGGAGATCTGTTCTTTCCATCAATCCTAGCCGAATTGTTTGTCTTATATTGGGACCGTCGTACACTCGTTTAAATGTGTAGCTATATTTAACATAGTGGCTAGTTTCAATTTCAAACTGGTATTGAAATGTTCATATTGGTATTTGGTATCTAAGCTAAACAATTCAGGTTAGGAATGAAGGCAAGAATAGATCTCCACCTTTCAGAAAAATCTAAGCATGTTCATTTTGGGTTATGATAAAACTCACAAGGGCAGTTTGAAACTGAAGGTAATAATAACTACCAATCGACCAGAATTTAACTAGCTTCAATTTCTTATTACACTACAGTATACAAAATGTTGGCAGACGTCGAGTTATTTAGGAAAAATCTACAATTGCGAACTAAATTCCAAGATGGTGGCTGCTTCCTGGCCCCCACCCTAGGGGATTTTAGTACGTAGAATAGGAAGGTCTTCAGACATTTAAGGCAAAAGAAATAAAAATATTGAATAGTTTTTTTTTCGAAATAGTTGGTTGACTAATGGTAATTTTTTCCTAATCCCTCCTCATTAAAAAGATTCAATTTATGCTTGGTTGGTTAGGTGCTAGTTTGGGGTAGTTCGTCTTCTCCTCTGAAAGTAGAAGGCTACAAATATGAGACGTTTGTCAAAAGAGAGCAAATTAATCCGTTCTTGTGTAGGCGTATTTTTAAAGTCCGAGCTGGGTCCTAAATGACCGAAATTAACAAAAAATGACCATTTGCAACAATCGGCAACAATCACCCAACAATGCCTCAACAATACATGACGTCATGATTGTTGCCACATTTTTTTCGTGGAAGCCTCGAAGCCGTCCAGAACATCCATCAACAATGGTCTGGCGTTCACGGACCAATGAGGAGCGAGTTACTAAATTGTTGTCCAGTAAACACGCGTTCGCAGTACTATTTTATTATCCGTTTTAAAATTGCAGTCATTCACCGATTCTATAATAACTGACTAATCTAAGACAAGAGAATAATCGTTTAGCAGCAACACAGAGACAGAAAAAGATTAAATGCTAAATACTAAATTACGAATAGAAAATATATTGACACCAGAAAGGGGTGCCAGGAATACTTTTACGTGTGCGTTTGTATCATTTTAAACAACAATATTCGAGCATTAGTTTTACGTAAGCCAGTTTCCTCCTTATTTGTGCTAAAACGCGAACAACTTTGGATAAGAGTTAGTGTCTTGTGTAGGCCTAATTTGCATTCAAGCCGTGGCGTTTTCACTTGATTTCTGCAGCTGTTTTTGCCAAGTGATGTGTGGTTCTTGGTGGTTACACTGATTTAGTCACGTCGATGAAGAAATGTTTGCGATGATTGAGTGAGCGAAGTAAACGAAAATCATCGTTTGTCATCAGAAACACTAGTAAGCGAAATATTTATACTGTAGTGCAAATGAACGATTTTCTGTGTTTGATAAAAGATCATTGGAACCGTAGCGTTTTCACTTGGTTTCTGCAGCTGTTTCACCTAGTGAGGGGTCATCAGAAAGTGAAGTGATAAGGAACCGATGGAAAAATCTTCACTGAGTAGGACGTAAAGAAAAAAAATCTTATAAAAGTGAAACAAAAAAGCCCTACACTAAAGTGTAGTCCTAACACAAATTACATGTGATGTGAGGTTTTCGGTGTTACAATGATTCAGTCACGTTTCTGAAGAAATGTGAGCGCTGATTGAGTGAGCGAAGCGAACGATGATCAGCGTCTGTCATTAGAACAGCACTTTTTACTAAATACAGTAATTAAGTAGTAGGGTAGGTTGCGCTGATTGAGTGAGCGAAGCGAACGAAAATCAGCGTTTGTCATCAGAGACAGCACTTTGCACAGAATTTGTCATCTGTTTGAACGGATTTCGGTCCGTTCTCGGTATGTCACAACACAAATATTACTAGTCTCCTGTTATATCATGACACGTTTAATAAATACGGATGCAAACCTATTTACGTTGCCTTTTGGACTTATGTGTCAGACTGCCTCAGTGGGGAATCGAACCCGGGATCTTTGAAATCAAAGGTCTCGGATTCGATTCCCCACTGAGGCAGTCTGACATATAAGCTCAAAAGGCAATGTAAATAGGTTTGCATCCGTATTTATTAAACCAATCTCGAGCTCATTGGCTTTCCGTCCCGTATAATATATCATGACACGTAGTCGAGTCAGAATTCCAAAAATATATTGAAACATGAACTTAACGAAATGGACAGACAAACAGTACGGTTTTGCGAACGTATCCTGCTTAATGATAAGTTTGCTAATGGTCCGCATGATAGTGACCTTAAATTCGTAACAAGAGAAATACGCCGTCTACAATTGTTTATTCAGAAATGTAGATTTTATGTTAAAGGAGACAACCATTTAAAAAAAGTATGCAAAACGTGTGAGTCATTTCAGATCCGAGGACTTGAGTCCGTGTCCTAAAGCATCCGTACTCTGTTCAGATAGAGTGAACTATCATTTTTGTCCCATTCACCAAATTTTAAAGTATTCGTTCTTTAAGGCAACATAATTTTCTTTTCTTTACTACATAATGAAGTCATGAGAAATGGTATAATAAAAGTGGAGGTATTTAGTCACCGTTCCACCAGTTGTGCAAACATCATGAAAAACGACAAATCTACCGTTGTTACTCCCTTTGTGCCACCACCACTATCTCGAAAAGGACAAAGACGTACTCCCAAACCCCATGACAGTACATTATGTGAGGCGTATGAGGTGACTTTGATGGGACTAACGTTAAATTGATCACATTTCCAACAAGGTATTGAAATGTTTACGAGTGAATACGACATCGATAGCTACTGCTTACAGGTTCATGAAGCAGGTCTTTACGGCTTCATAAGATTCAACAACAAGGTAAAAGCAAGATGTAGTGTTAGCTCTGATAATGACCATTTTTCCAACGAACCAACCAAAAATAACTATGCTACCGAACTAAAACTACCAGAAGGAGCTGTTTGTCAAATCTGTTCAACCAAGACTCCTATCCATCATGTGTATTTGTATCCATTTATTTACACGACTGTAATGATTCTTTATGTAAGCCTAATCCGATGCAAATGTAAACGTGTTAATAAATCTCGTTTGCATTGTATCTCTGTTCTATTTGTTTACATACACTAGTAGTTCTACGTCCGCGAATGGAGTCCTAGTTTTTTAAGGTCTATATTCATTTACAAGCGCACTGTAAAAGAGTGAGGGGAAGAAGATAATGATTAGTCAGTAATGGACATGCGTCTATTGCATTCTAGTAATTATATTTTTTGCGGACCTACATTCGCCAGAAAAACATCATCAATAGTCCAATTAATACTCTGTTTCCATTGAATCATTAATCCGACACCCACATCTTTCCTGTATTGTTACAGTGAATATCAAACCAAGTTTGATGAACAAAAGGTTCGTAGCCCCGTACCTATTGCTTTTCAAGAGGGTTTTACGCGAGAAATGTATGATTCTGTTCAGGTGGATTGTATGGCAATTTGTGATGATGTCATACTTACAATACCAACAGCTTTACTTAACGACATCATGGTGAAAGGTACTCATAAGAGAAGAAATTCTTTAGTATGTGTAGTGCATAACATTTTCCAGAAGTGACTCAGGACAGCTTTTTTAAATAATCAGTATTTCTTTTTATTCATATCTTGCTTGGATCTAAATCAAATTAAATATTTTGGAAACCAGCTATCGTTTGGATCGAAATTTATGTTAAGCATATATAAGGAAGCGACTCAAAAATCATACTATTTTCTGTTTGTAGATTTACATGCCTCTACTCCCGAACATTTAGGTTTCCGTTCCAATTATATTTAATAACCAAAGGGAGCACATTGGGTTGATAATTTTTGCAATTCTAATTTTTGTTCATTTATCGAGTAACAACGATCATGGATGCAGCGGTTGTAGCTGCTTACTTTGAAACAATTCAGCTCAGCTCTGTAAGCCTGTATCTACGGAATAAATAAGCCATTCTATCGTTAATAGCTGCTAACTTCGTGGCCTGTTGGCCTCGAAATTAAACACGTAGCTTAGTTTGGTTTAAAACTATATGCGTTTATCTGAAACACGGATACTTTTATTTTACCAATGAACAATCAAGATTTCAACGAAAATTCATAAGACATAACACGCACACGGAGAATTGTTAGGCACCGTAGCAAAGACATAGAATGAGCACGAAGAATGAAAAAAAATTACTTTAAATTGTAGCCATGAACAAAAGTTACTTATAATAATTGTAACACTGATGCTGCTGATGCTGCTGATTAATTCCTGGTGTTGGGTATTATATTAGTAGATTAGCATTGTTACATTGTAAGAAAATCAAACCATGTGTGAAGAAAACTCTGTTACAGTGCACGAAAATTCAAGATACCATTTGCCTCTATTCCCTGATTCTCTTCAAAGATCACGTTCCTTTAAACTATTCCCAAAAAAGCAATTAAAGAAATACAAGAAAACGTTAATAGCATTGTCTATGAAATCTTCTCCCGTAAGAAGAAACAACGTAAATTGTCTAAAAATCAATCTGGAGGATTCCTAGGAGCTATAGAAGGTCCCGTACTCAGCGCATAAGGAGGACCTGTTATCAATGCTATCAATAGTCTTTTTGTTGCCAAATAAAGATGTTCACGCAAATGCAGCTAGTTCCCGTAAGTAGTACTACTGCCTATTAGCCGCCGGAACATACCAAATCAATTTTCAGTCATCCTCTTTTGAGACTAGATGTACGTGGGAATTCCATCGTACTAGATGTCTCAATGAGGGAATTGTTGGCTAACGACAAGTACCACCAGTACCAGAAAGCTAAGCTATACACGCAGATCTTCCAGAGACATTTAGATGTAGACAAAAAGTATTTAGACGAACCGTTAAAGGTTATTTTATAGCCATTAACAGGATCGATGTGGGCTTCGCCGCCAGGCAGTGTGACGACCAACGTGGCATCACCGCGCTCCAGGCAGGGGAGTGATACGTTTGATACTAATAAGAGCAAAACATACGATGTACCTCAACCAGATAGTACTGTGTTTTCAGAAAATGGAGGTGGTTACGTCGCGGATTTCAACAATGTACCAGAAGGGGGAGAATACAGGGGAGAATTACACATTTTCTAAATAGTAGTACAGTCAATTTCGACAATACTGGACAATTGTTTAATAGTGACGGAGAGGCCGTACTGGAAAGTGAAGTCGACAAATTAGCACTAGGATGAATTACCGATAATAAACGTTTTCGATGTAATGTGAGACATGCTCCCAGTATGGATATAATGAGACTTAAGATACCCTATCAAAAGAAATTGCGCTGCTCGAACCAACTTCGAAGACATGAAATGCCTACTACCGATTCATTAGTCTATTTGGATTTAGCAGAGATTAATGATGGCGTGAATTGGCTGTTGGTAGTTAACGATGTGTTTACAAAGTGTGTCACTTCTGTCCCGATCAGTTCCCTAACCTACCAGATATGCAAGAGGATGCTGTTCTTACTACATTACCCATCAAGGAAAAACTAACACGACCATACAAACTGTTTACATATATTCTAATGTAATTCAGCCGCAGTTGGGGGATTGTCTAGTGACGCTGTTGAGAATATCCCCCGTTCAAGGTAAAACTGGAGAAGTTACGAACCTTAAACGATGAGCATCATATTTTGTCCTGTGCTTGTGGTAAGAAAAAGTACAATAGCATAGCCGATTTGATGCCACAATTACCACTGAAATCAAAACTTTTCGTGCTGAATATGAAGATGCTAACAGTCATATGAAATGCATAGCCGAAGACGGCGTACCTACTATTGCTTATGACGAACGTACGCATACGTACAAATGAACGATGTTAATGAAGACTAATATTTGAGGCTCAATTTAGGTCCTACACTAGCCGCAAGATTCAGCTTCTGTTCCGACCAGTACCCTAACCTACCGGATATGGAAGAGGATGCCGTTCATAGTACATTTCCCATCATGAATAAACCAGCACGACCATACAATCTGTTTACATATAATAATAAAACAGTGTTTACCCTGCAAACTAAGCTGGGAGGGCAACAGAAGAGGGTTGGTCCACTGACACCGTTCCCAGGCTAAATGGGTCGCTTCAAGAAAATGTGGAGGGGTTCCTGTGAAAGTCTAAATTGAAAGGTGGACAAATGAGCTTGCATTGACAGTGTCCGAACCCAGGGCATTCCAAATATGAACCACTCTCAATGAGAAAAAGTTTCTTCGACGTTCCAAACAAGCAGAGGGAAGGCAAAGTTTCCAATTATGGCCTCTAGTACGTCCTATGGTCCTAGCCAAGTCAAATAATGGCAAGGGAACGTCCAGCTGATGGTTGAGAATCCGGTAAGTTAGTATCAGATCAAATTTAATTCTGCGAAGTTCAAGAAGTTTAAATATATTCTAATATCATTCATCTGCAGTTGGTGGGAGATTGTCGAGTGCCGCTGTTGAGAATATCACCTGTTTAAGGTGAAACTGGAGAAGTTACAAACGTCGGATTTAGAAGACTTCATTACTTTCCATTAAAAATGTTTTCGATTCGATATGTAGAGATAGATCTTCGTGATGACAGTGTGAGACCCATCGATTTGCGACCTACTGAAGAGTTATTGTGCTATACTTTCGTCAAGTGTGACGTTGAGGAAAAAATGAATAAATACGCTCTCACCCTCTCACCCCTTTTCACTCCACATCATGAAGATGTGCCCGTACATTGATAACTACAGAAAAATGAAACGGGATGGGATTCCGAATTATTTCGATTGCATAAATCAAAGAGGCCACGGTTTTGGAGCTGTGCAGAGTTCCCTAGGATTCATATGCTTCCCCTTCGTGAAAGAAATAGGTTCGTATTTGGGCCGAAAAACTCTGAACGCTGGTGTTAGTACCAGTGGCGATGTGCTTGCTTGTAAAAGTCTTTAAAAAGCTGCTGTTGACAGATTTGCAAGAGACTGCTCGAGGTATAGCAGCTGATGTTGCTACTAAACTTCAAGGTGGGAGAGAAGGAAAACAAAGAAAATCACATCAAGTAAAAAAGGTGTAAATGCAAAAAGGATAACATTAAAACGCGTTTGGACTACTTGTATATATAGTGTGCGTTGTTCTCTTCTATGACATCTTCGTGATGCAATTTATTCACCCAATTTCGTGCAAGTATCTGCTTAGCCCTCAAGAATTTTTTCTGTAGCTCCTGCTAACTTCTCTACAGAAGACATGGAGTACAGACCCGTTGCGAATATCGCATCTATATTCAAGTGTTCGATTTTAAAGTACCTAGTTCCGAAGATTATGTTGACCTATCACAAACTTTATTTTATTTGAAAGTGAAGGTCTCAAAGTCACACGTCGTTGAATTGACTGCAGCCGACAACTCAGAAGTTGGCACTGGAAGCTTCGGTTCTGTTCCACGTTTTTGCAAGTCGATATTACCATAAATGGGAAACTAGTGAACGGTACCACCAACAACTATGGTTATACGGACTATTTACAAATATTGCAGAGTTAGGAAAGGAGGCTAAAGATATACAACTATATTCCACTTTTTTATGCCATTTTTCGACCGGAAGACCCGCATTGACAGCATCACAATCTTTTTTCTTTAACGCTCTCTGCCAATGGCAAAAATGTGAACGGGAAGCAATTAACTTGTAATTTTACGAACTGTAATTATATCTCTACTTGTTACATGTCGTTATTTACTGGGTTAGGGATCCCGTTTCTTAATACTTCTAACGACATTACGTACGCAAAGTTTGCTATTGGTAAAAATGTGTCTTTTGTTTTGACTGCACGGTCGACCATTGTGCAGATGATATTATTCTCACGTTAAGAATGATGTAGTGAGGCTAGAATAACGTTTTTCACATGCTCTTGTTCAAACGTGACTGTTATTGTGTTTGGAGCGAGGGAAACATTATTGGAGATCGCGAACACCGTAACGTGCTATCTATGGAATGAATACAGCTGAAATTAACGATATTTTAACGGATATTTTAACGAAATTAATGATATTAAGGGGACGTGTAACACGTTTTTGTGTGTGTGTCCTTCTAAACATCTTCCTACAGCTGGAGGGTAGAGCGTACTAAACCGGGATTGCACTGGGTGGTGGTGGGTCTTAGAGATATTTGATAATTACTGTTTATTGCCTTTGACATATTCTATCCTTCATTACCTGAAGAAATAATGCATTAAAAATACTTATAATAATAGAGTACTTTTACAAACTTTAGACAGTACAGTATGTGTACATTCTTTTATTTATTACATACTAATGTGATGCAAGCCATTCTACTATAACTATGATTATTAGACTCTCTTCGCCCTTACAGCCAGATCACTTTGTGTTCAATTTTCTATTGTCTTTGAAGTAATGTTGTATATATTTTTTGTTTGTTTATTATGTATAAATACTCTCACGTCACACTCGTGGCCTATGTATCCCATTTCATTTTAGTTGGATGGTGTTTGCGTTAGGATGACAATTTTATTTGATCGATGCAGTCGACCACACATCATACAGCGCAACTTGGACAGACACATGAGATTTGCACATACTGACAACCATAGATGCATCACTTGTGGACTATTTTTTAATAGTGGTATCTCTCTATGTCGTCATGCCAGACATCATTTAATCACTTGCGTTCACTGTTCTCGTGTATTCGATACTGTTGAAGAGATGAACCATCACTGTAGTGATGAACATTCTCGAATGCCCGAGGTCCTAGTTTTACATTTGAAGCCTCCGATACTTTACCTTCTGCCGTAGATGTGTATATGCCAAACCTTTACACACTACAGATGTTTATCACGACATGTTCAACCTCACAACTCACCTCACTGTATTGCTGGAACCCTTGCTTGTCTGATTGGGTCAACTAAAGTTCCTAGGTTGCATAACTGCAACATTGGAAACATCACAAAAATATGGTACAAGATTCCGTATGCCCATTTACGTAAGTAGCACTACACTCTGTTTGATACCATCTACTAAAATTGAGAATGAAATCCAAGCTATTATCGACAATCTATACATCAACTGGACGAATTCTACAAACTAGGCTCCGTTATTTTTAGATATTGAACAGTTTGATGTACACATAGGTCGACATAGTCGATATATCCCTCACACGGGTGGGTGTGGTGTGACTGTACTCGATAAATCCTTAGTTGCCAAAAAGGCTGTCGCTAATGTAAAATGTACAGATAATTGATATTTTTTATATTCTGTGTTAGCTGGTTTACATCCTGCTGCTGAACACGTTAACAGAGTTAGCCATTATAGTCCTTACGTTAATGACCTGAACTTGAATGGTTTATTTTTCCCAACTTCTATCAGTGAAATTGCTAGGTCGAGAACCAGAATGACCTATTGATTTATGTAAATGGCTGTGAAGATAGAATGTCTTCCACTTCATGTTAGTAAATGTAGCGGATGCCGAGAATGTAAAATTACTCCTCGTCAAAGGAATAGAATACAACAAAATAGAAAACCCTGACGGTACAAGCTAAAAGCCAAGAAGCAACTCGTCTCTCCCAAACCACGCCCACAAACACAATCAACCAGGGGCCAACCACCAAGAAAGTGGTCGAGGCAATTTTTTAAAGGAATAAAGCGAACGGGAAAAAACAACCGAGACGGTAAAGTCATTCCTGGCCTCGACCACACATTCAGAAAAAACCAGTGTCGATAGTTGCCAGAGTTGATACTTCACAGAGTTTAAGGGGGTGCCCCCTGGTCATAGTATGAGAAATACAGAAGAAGTCAGCAGCCAGAAAGTCATTGTGTGACGTAAGATTTGGTACGTGAGGATAAGATCTCCAAGGAGGAATCTGGTTTTGACAGAGGTCAAAATTCAGTTTGAGAAGATGTTCTACATAAGAAAAGCGTTTGAGGGCAAGACATCATTTAGTGAGGTGGTGCTGACAAGTTTCAAGACGGGCGAAGAAAGAGGCTGAACTGAGGCGGCTAATCTGAGAACAGAATTCGAGCGTAAGGCAAAGGAGAGTTTTGTACAAGAGAGCAAACAGTTTTGGTGAGACAGCAGAGAAAGTTTTAGGAATATATTCGGCTTTTTTAAGACTTTTCTGATGATATAATCAGTATTGGCATAAAATTTCAGAGATGAATCAACCAAAATGCCCAAATCCCTATGGGACATATTAGGAGGGATAGTAGTGTTACCAAGACGGTAGCTGCAGTGTAGGTTGTTGTGCCCACAATGCACCACCACACATTTTGGAGGATTCTGGGCAGACAGTTTTTGATCGACCTGGTGCCAACAGTGTCAATGTCTTGTTGAATAGCTTGACGAAGACAAGTGGGAGAGAGAATTTTCAGATCGTCCCATAGCTCCTGCAAAACTCCAGATGACAGAATGGAGGACGTTCAGGAAAAGATTGAAGAGAAGGTGGCCCAAAACAGACCCCCGGGGACCCCAGAGGCAATGAGGACCCAATCACTAGTAGAACCCCTGAGACTAACACGTTGTCATTTATGAGAGAGATAATATTGATCCACGTGAAGTGTTATTTAGGAAAATTCAAATAAGACAGTTTGTGAAGGAGAAGGAAGTGTGAAACAGAATCAAAGGCTTTACGGAAGTCGAAGAAAACAAGATAACATTGCACCCCTTTGTCCAGAAATGTCGTAAGGTGGTTGGAAGTTTCAAGTAAGTTTAATTGACAGGAACGGCCCAGGAGGAAACCGTGTTGGAATTGAAAATCAATATTAAGATGTTGACAAATGCTCATAACAGATTTATGGAAAAACCTTTCAAGAGTTTTCGAAGTGACACAAAGTAAACTAATTGGATGGTAAGTATTAACATCATGGAGGGAATCACCCTTGTGAACAGGGGTGATATTAGCTTCTTTCCAACGAGTAGGGAAAGTGCAGGTAGAAAAGGAACTTTGATAGATAAAAAAGAAAGGGATTGCAAGAGATTTAGCACAGGGTTTCAGAAAGGGGAAACAGGATCAGGGCCACTAGAAGATCCTCCTTTAAAGCAAGGAAAGCTTGCTCCATGTCCGAGCATAGGAAAGGAGCAGGAATGAAAGCGGTATCCATTGGAGGGCTGGGGAGGTTTGGCAGATAAAAAGAGGCAAAATGTGAGTGAAATCCGCCGCAATATCAAGGTCATCGAGCAATATTGGACCATTGTTCCTCTTCAAACGGGTAGTGGGAGAAGTATTCTTATTGCGAATTAACATTAGCAAAATAGGACTTAGAGGTCCGATTTAGTCTTGAGAGTAAGGGATTTCTCGTAACCATGACGGGCAGAGCTAAGACCAGAAACGGCAGCACTTTGGGTAGCTTTGAACAAGGCCATATTTAAAGGGGAGGGGAAATTACGAAGACGCTTATAGGCACGATTTTTTCTGTCTAATCAGGGACCTAATGTTTTCGTCCAGCCAAGGCGGAGTACTCTTGGTAGTGGGGTAAACACATGCATGAAGTCCTTAATAACATCGAGAATGAAATCTTCAACAATTTCAAGTTGAGCATCCACGTCTCACCCCTGAGCGCAGCAGGACAGTTAATAAATTCACAGATGTCATTGATGAACGTAAAGTCAGCTTTCCTATAATTGGGATGGGGACCACAGGAAGATTAATGCGAAAGATAATTTGGAGATTATAAGAGAGAACATCATGGTCGCTGAACCTAAAGGGAGGGTAACGATTAATGGGGGGAACAGTAAGGTCAGCATTGGTAATGACAAGTGTCCTGTTCTACATCTGGTAGGTTTCACTGTTGGAGGATGCTGTGGTCTTGTAAAAACTGCAGGAAATCAAAAGCAGCATTATTTTCCAATTGGGAAGTAAGGTGCGTGGACCAATATATGGTAGGATATTTTAGTCACTGGTCAGGATCATTTGGCAGCTCTTCGACAGCGTGATGAAAATGTTGAGAAAGGAAAGGAAAGCAGCCCAGCTGACTTGAAAGCTGATCTTTGGAACTCAATAGCAGCAGCCCACATGCAAATAACAATCCTTGGGAAGACATTACTGTCTCATTAAGAGTTTCAATAGATTGGTTAGTACTAACAAGGATCGAGCTGTGTTCCCCTATTGTATGTGTTCATTTCGTTCAAAATTATTATTGGATGCTCATTTGTTGTGCCAGATAATCCCATCATACAGTTTACTAGGTATGACCATCAGTTCTCCCACCCATTTGTTTTATGATATGCTTATTTTGAGTCTGTTTTGGCTAAGTTACACGCTTGTAAACCTGACCCCTAACTTTCCTTTACACATAAGACAAACATGCGTATACAGTAGTGATAAGATACGATATTAGGTCAGTTTACCAAAGTGGGGGTAATGATGCAACTTCCGGCACGTGATAAAAAGTGGGAGTAATGACGCCACTTCCGGTGTTCCACAATCTGGAGTAGGGTGGAAAAGTGCCTTTTACTAGCATTTTTCCAGTTTTCGTCAATCTGGAGGATGGTGGGAAAGTGACTTTACTGTAGGTACTTTTTTCTTTTTTAGGTCATATACAAACATACATACCCCTACTTCCGGTCACGTAATGAAAGTGGGGGTAATGACGTTACTTCAGGTCACTTGATCAAAGTGGGATAATGACGTCACTTTCGGTTTTTCGTCAATCTGGAGGAGGGTGGAAAAGTGTAGTTTGTTACTTTTTTCGTTTTCGTTAAGCTAGACGAGGATGGGGAAGAGCCTTTCCTTACCTCTTTTAATTTTTAGGTCACATGATTAAAGTGAGGGTAATGACAACACTTCCGGTTTTCGTCAAACTGGAGGAGGGTGGGAAATTACTTTTTGCAACCTTCTATGACATCACTTCTGGTGGAAAACTTCATGCTAATACCATATGAGCAACATCACGCTAATATCATATGAGCGACTTCACTAGACTGTTTTCTACGTCCAAAAGGTGTGTCTGCTAAATTCTAATTCAGCTTCTTTTAGGAGGTCCAATTTACCTCGTCATTTTGGTACATCACACAGACTTGTTCCTCGTGATTTTTTGGAAATTATTTCGTAAATAATAAAAGAATAAAAATAAAAGAATGAATGATTTTTCTTTCCAGAAAATGAAAATGAAATAAAAAATATCGTTTACGTGTGCATACTGCAGAAAAGTCTACACAACTCGGCAAGATTTGATTCATCATCTTTCTAACCATCGGTCCGATCTTCGACCAGAGTGTTTACTCTTCGAAAACGAGTTGAAAGATATTGAAGGCTAAGCAAGTTTCACTTTGGCGCATGATGATATGCATTGAATTAATTTCTGCGAAATTGAATGTGCCGACCCAACTCATGCGTTCCATCTGCTACATTGTCCGCTCGAATTTCTTATTACAGCTTGCTTGGATCAGCTGACCAATTGTAAAGTTCAACTCTGTTTATCGATAGAGTTTATAAGGGGTTCAAACTCCACACAACCCTCTGGTCCCTCTATACACCTGTTTACAACGAATCTGACATATTGGGTATCTTGGAGAATACTTATAAAAAATAAAGGAGTCCATCAACGCTTTAACAAAAAAAAACTGGTTGGCGCCTTTTGAAAATTTGGAGTAAAAGTAGCAAACATCGCTGTTTTGTATCCTAGTTCTTTTTTACCCTTACCAAAGACATAACGCAAGAAAAACAAAGCTATAGTGAATGTGGAAAATTCTGACGAAAAGTGCTTTCTGTATTCCGTTTTGGGCGTTAAAATGAAGTGCTACAAAACCGAGGTTAAATATTATGAACAATTTTTGAATACGGTTGACCATTCCATGTTGCAATTTCCCGTGATTCTACAACAAATTGATTCTTTCGAACGAGCCATCAATTTGTCCATTAACGTAATTTTGTGCAAAGGATCAATAGGATTACATTTGGTTAAGAGTGAACAAAAACATGGAAGGAGAAGTAATTGACTTGTAACTAATAGCCAACGAAAAAGGATATAGCCATTATTGTGGCATCTTCGATACAGATAGGGTACTCAGATTTCGAGGTGTTGGGACAAACAGGAAATTTTACTGTCGTAACTACTTCGCGGCCTTTGCTAAAAATGATTCATGATGGAGCATGCCGGTAAATGTGTGAGACTGAATAGGGAGCCAGTACTCACTTACCTACCACCTGGTGAAGTCATGCTTGCTGATGAGCTCTCACTGAAGAAAATTCAGAGGTGCTTCTCACGTAAAATGCAATCTGGATGCAAGGAGCATAAATACTATCCCGATTGTCTTCCATAATTTAGAAGGCTAGGATATGCATCAACTGATTTCTGCGGCAAAAACTTCCCTTCGGGAGTGGAAGTTCTTGCTAGAAACACCAAGCGTACTTTTGCTTCAATGATAAGAACTTTTCGGTAAGGTTGCATTTTCTAGCCAATTTTATTTTCGTATCTTCATTGCTGGAAACTCTGGCTGAAGAGCACAAAAAGGATTGACCATTTAACATCGTAAAAACTGCTCGTGAATCAGAAGATTGGTTACAGTCGGGAAAGGTCTCGGATTTATTCATGCAAAGAGGCCATTACCCATATGAGTACGTGCAGTCCATGGACGTGTATGAAGAACGGAAATTACTTAAGTTCTTTTTCACTTTACGAGGCAAAAGCATCATCGACTCAGAGTACGATCATGCTACGTCAGTTTGAAATATGATGAACAAGAAAGTTTTTAAAAATTATTGTCCTGCTTATCAGATGTTCGATGTGTCTTTTCTAGCTGACGTTTTTCAGACTTTCAGGAAAACTTGTGTGCTCAATGGTGGCACAGATGCGTGCTACTATGTATCCACACCAAAATTTAGTTGGCATTGAAAAAAACCGAAGCCAAAAACTGTTTACGCATGGAGGAAAGCATAACTTTATAACTTCCAGTTTCAGAGGTGGAACAACTTTTGTGTCAATAAGGCACTCGATCACCAATAACAAATATCTACCAGACACCTACGACGAGAATATTCCTAGTTTATATCTAGTAGCTTTGGATGTCAACAACTTATATGGAGTAGCCATAATGTAATTCCTTTCATACGATCAATTTAGCTGGCTGACGAGGAAAGAAGTCTCTCGAATTTTGCTTGGCGTCGGTCGAAAAACACTTGGAATACGGTTATATATTCGATGTGGTCTTGGACTATCTATCCGAACTACACAACAATCACAAAGATTATTCTTTAAAAGTTTAAAATAGTGCCAAACCTTGTGTCTCCCTTCATGAAAGAAATGGCAGGAAACAAGAAGATCGTTTCTACTTCCAAACTGACAACTAACCTGCTAAAAAAAACTACATAGTTCATTACAGGAATTTATAATTCTACTTGAAGCACGGTTTAATTTTGGAAGGTAGTCACAAAATTCTAAAATTTCGCCAAAATCTTATATAGAATTTAACACTGAGAAATGTCAACTCGAAAGGACAACGTTCAAGAACGATTTTTTTCGAAATGAAAAATAATTCGGTATTTGAAAAATGATGGAATCTGTCAAGTACAGAACTCTGCCACTCGCAGATTCGTTCCATATACTCAACGAAAATTTTGTACAAGTAAATTTGAGACTTCATAACATCAAGTGCAACTTACCGACCAACCCCGGTTTCTGCATCCTTGAACTTTCCAAACTCACAATGTATGAATTTCACTACAAGTTCATGCATCCAAAATATGGAGAACGAGTGCGTTTACTTTTCACAAACACCGACAGTCTGTTCTAAGAGGTAGAGTCTGACGATTTTTGCTGGGACATGGAAACTGAGTCAGATAGATTCGACACCAGCATTTACGATCCGTCCCATCCTCTATACCGTAGGATTGAAAGCAAATATTTATTCAGTTTTAGTAGGGGAAGAGGGGGGGATTGAGGCTTAATGGCGCGTCGACAACTTGGTCATTAGCGCCAAGTAGGGGAAGAGCGCATTAGAAAGGCTAAAGTGATTAGTAAAGCATTTATCCAAAAAAAGAGTCAGCCACGAAGACTAAAAAAAAAAAGCAATATTTTCGAAAACATTGTCGAAAGCCGCGTGGAGGAGTATTCAAAGTAAGGATAATCACTTCGCCTCAGGTGAAATTTCAAAATCATCCATATCTCCTAACAACGACAAGAGATTCGTGTTGGAAGATGGAATAAATACGTTAGTGCATGGCCACTACAGAATGGATGTAGCCCATGATTTTATATACGATATAATCGATCTGATGGAGGATGAAGAAGCTGAAGAGCATGATTCGCTAGAGAAAGATGAAGAGGAAGAAGCCTCGATCAGTGAAATACTAAAACGAAGCGAAGAACAGAAATAGTGGCTAACAAGAGGAAAAGAGTTGCTGCTTTTTGTAAGTAATGTGCGACAGAACCTGTCAAACAGAGAAAAGCTAGGTTGGCGAAAATGACTGCTGCTTTCCCAAGAAATGTGTGACAGAAACTGTTGAACAGAGAAAAGATAGCTTGAGGAAAATGGCTGCTGCTAAAAGAAGAAAATTTATGAGACTAGAATAAACCGCTAAGGAAGTCCGTTGTACTTGTAACCTTGACTAAAAGTAATGCATTTTACCATCTTCTCCTCGCGTATTACTCGCTCTACTAACCACCTCATAAGTAGAAATTTTTAGCTCCACTCATCATCAATCATAATCTCGCGCAGAGTAACCTGGTAAAGGACTTGAATCAGTAATCCTAGAGAGGTGCCATGTTTTCGTCCTCAGACTGGATGATAAATTTTATTAAGAGGATAAACTGTGCGAAACTATTGAAATTTGAATCGTACCTTCCACCTTCCATCTTTCTTTTCTTCCTAGTACTTTTTCTACTAAAAATAAGTCCGGTACTCGAGTTTTTTGAATTTCCAGTTCATAGAAGCCTCCAAGAACTGCTTCGCTGAATCATCTTTTAAAAGATAAGTTACCGGTTCAGTTTTTTGAACTTTGCGAATTGTAAAAACTTCATTAGTAAAATTTTGGAAATAGCCTTTATCGAATATTTTTTTGAATTTAGAAATTCTGACTTTATCTCCGACGACAAACTTGGGTTTTTTAGGTTTTGTTTGTCTCAATAACGGTTTGCGTCGCCTGGTTACTTCCCTTGGCTTCAGCTTTGTAGTAGGATCGACAGTGTCGTTGTACTGGGAAACTAACTTATTGATAATATCTGCCCATTTATAATTTCCTCGACCGCTGAATCTTTTCCACATTTGAGTTTTTTTTGCGTTCTGATGAAACGTTCTACCACGCTCACTTTTTCTTAGAGTATACTGAGTACATATTAATGTTATAACGCTTTTGTAGGGTTTTGAAGTCTTTATTGTAGAACTCACTACCTAAATCGTTCTGTAAATTTTTAAGGGGTGCAACTCCTGCGAGTATTTTTCTGAAAGCATCGGTAATGTCTATGCCAGATTTAGATGTAAGCGGAATGGCTGAAGCGAACTTGGACATGACGTTAATGCAGGTAAGTAGATAGATAAATTCTGTATTCAGGTTAGTTTAGGGAATCATTTCCACTAAGTCAGCCTGCCATAGATCGTTTAGGATCGGTACAATCGCTTTTTGTCTTGGAAATTTTTTTCAGGTTGCTTTGTAGACTTGGCCTATTTTTTAAATTTCCTATTCCAAGCGTAAGTTTTTTATTTTTCATGATTTTCTTAATGATAGAGGCGGCTAGCTTTTCCCTCCACGCTAGAGAATGATCATTCCATAATATTTGAGCTTTCTAAATGAAAACTTCATCGGCGACGTGCCGATATTTCAAGTCCAAGCTCTCACAGTAAGCGATATCATGTTCTTTGCACGCTTCGTCTAGTTTATTAATTCCCGGATCTCCTCGAGACAATCTTTCCAGTTTAGTTCCCGGGCTGCAGTATTCATAACCTGGTAAATGCAATTCGAGCAGTAACTTATCTGTGATTTTGTTTAAGATTCCTTTCCCAGACTTGATAAAGGAAGCTCTTTTCGATCTGCACACTTTTCAAAATACAACTTGCATCTGTCAGTTATTTTTTGCGGTGAAAATAACGGAAGGTTTGGGACCGTTAGATCTGTGACGTTTACATATGATTCAGTACCTCATCTTGATATTTTTGTTTCCACGGTTCTTTGCTTATATATGATTATTTCTAACCTAAAACTAAATTTTCATAAGCCACCCTTTTATCTCGAGCCGTTATGATTTGTCTTTGCTGAATTTCTGATAAAACTTCAACTATCTCGTTTTTATGTCCATCGTGTCCGGCCAAAGTGGATTTTACAAAAGCCTGAGTCTCCTTATCAAGTCATTGGAATCATCATAGTATTTATAATCGACTCTGCTACCCTCTTTTTAAACCATGCCCGTCCCTTTTGCTTTGATTTCATGTCTTCCCAAATCAGAGCGATAATTGACGTGTACTTGGTACTACAATTAGACTTGGGTTTACGAGTGGTGGGTTCGTTGCTTTGATAAATAGCGTGAGTATTTTTTGACATGGCCGCATAAGCTGATGTAACTTCCAGTGCATTGGAGGTTTCTTTCAAATCTTTGAAAACTAGCAAATTCCAAATCCTGTGTCTCTCCTCATATGGCTTCCCCTTGACCACTTTGTCGTTCTAAAAAAATTTAACCATTTTATTACTGAAGGTCAGCTCACCTTTTCTTGTGTCATACTGCAACCCGAATACTGGGTAAGTCTACTTGGGATTTTCAAAAAACTTTATCTAGAAATATTTAGCCGTTTGGCAAATATGTTGACCAGGTAACGAACTATCCATGGATCTAAGAGTGGCAAAGTTAGGGAGTTCAGGTGGGGTAGAAATGTATCTACGATGCACCGTGGAATATGTAGGGGTGAGTTTAGGGCCGGTGACCGTAGAACCATATTCGGTTTTGGCCTCGGGAGGAATTCACATTATAGGAGCTTAAGCTGGAGTTGAATATTCAACGAGAATAAAATTGAGAGGGATCTTCTTACTAAGCGTAACGACTTCGGAAGGAGACGGCAATAAACCCAATGTTTTGTAGTCATTCTTGTCAGTTTCTAACTCTAAGTTTTAATTGGTGTAGTTTGTGTTTGCTGCGCTAAAGTTTTTACTCCACCGACCGATGTTGGTTTTAGGGCACCAACTGTCAGTTTCAGTGTGCTCAGTGTTCAGTGTTCTTGCAGTGATTCTTCTTGCTCTCGCTCGTCCAAACGTTGATTTAAAAACTTTTTAGTTAAACGTCTTTTGAGTTTTGCATTTTCTCGTTTCGTTTCCATTCTTTTGTTTAATAGGTAATATCGAATGTTTATATCTCTCCTCGTGTAATGTTTTGTTTATTGATAAAAACGCATTGATTAAACGAATTTTTCCAACCCTTCTACACAATGTTTTAAAGTCTGAAAATTTCCTGTCGGGGCCAACGTGATTTTTGTAAATGTGTTTCAAATTAACTCATCAATGGGGGAAAGGATTAAGTAATTTGCATGTTCTCTGACCACTTGTTTTGGAATTCTTGTGTAGGATTGACTGCAATAAAAAATTGGCTTTTGAATGATGTTTTTGAGCAAAGTAACGTTTGATGTTTTTTTGTTTGTCCAAAAGATAATCGTAAAAAAGAATCAGGGTTCGAAAATTTGGGTCCAGTTCTTCAGGTGGAATTAAATCAATTTCAGAATCGTGAAAAATGCCACATTCCATCCTATTTCTTCTTCAATTTTGGCAAATATAGATTGCAAAGCTTTGTACTTTGACTGACATAAAATTTTACTGTAAATAAATAACCGGTCGTTGTCGAGCCATCTTTTGTTACAGATGAAATTAAACAGTATGTTAGTTTTTCCACACTTTGCGGGGCCTATTATTAGACATACGATATTTGAAGGTAGAAATGAATGATTTTTAGATTATTTATTAGGCATGAAAAAGTCCAGGGGAGAAATAGCAGCAACTTGGCCCACCGCCTCAGCCAATGTAAATGGTCCCTTATCCCAAGTTTCATAAAACAAATGCCTTCAAACACAAAAAAGTGTCCAATGTTCTACAGCGCTATATTTTTATGACTTTTTTACTTCACGAATGATATCTGTTTCCATTCACAACCCCCCCCCCCCGACCCCAAAAAAAATGTTGTCCCACGTGGCCTGAAGCCGTTGTACACATAGTTTTGAAGTAAAGTATTTGTTCGTATTTTGTTCATTTAAAAAGTCCTACCGGATGTACAATAGTCGAAATGGTTTATCAGAAGTTGCTCATATAAATGGTTCTTAAGCAACTTTTTTCATTTACGCAGCACTAACCGTTTAACTGCCTCGTTGCCGTACAGCTACGTCTCACTCGGCAATCGAAAAACAGTCCAAACTCACGCCCAAGCTATGTAAGAGGTCGCAGGACCCTGAACACAGCGGGCAAGCACTGCATAGTGGTAAGCATCATCGTTTCCAAACTGACTGTATTCCAGATCGAACCCCATGACTGACACAGAAAAAAGTCACAGGAAGTCAGTTCGCCAGTAATAGGGTTAAACATCAAAGCATTAATGCCTACATGCATACCATTTTCACCAAATTCATGTTTCTGCAGCTGTTTCTCTTTTATTTAGAAATAGCGTACGCCGTATGCATTTTGCTTTGAGTCAGAGGGCTGAAAACAAAAACTCAAAACTAAGATGGGGCAAAAAGGTAGTAGTATTGTTACTTTATGTATCAGTAAAATCTTTGTTTTAATCGAAAGGCCTGACTATTGACTATAGGTCATTCGAAAAGTGTGCTGCACCTCTTGTCGTGTCACGAAACAACACTGACCAAACTGGAAGAATATGTCATTTTTGAACCTCAAAAATAACACTTTCAGCAGTCAAAATTCTAAAAAAAATTTTTACCTTCTCAGACCTCTCTCATGATATGAGTGTTTACAAGGTTTTGAAACTATTAGTACCAATATCGCAAGAATAGTTTGTACAAAACTTTGTAGAAAACCATTGCCTCTTGGTTTCTTGGCTTCTTATGTCTTTCAGGTGCTAACAATGTTACGGATATGGGCATACAAGCAGACTGTGTGTCCATCGTACTTATTGTATGCAACTCGACAAGAGATGGGTGTATGGAACATCAATGTTTTATTGAACAGTTTTAACCCAATATGTCTTTTCGTTAAAAACGAGACACGTTTTCCTTACAACTAATGGTAACTGTGGGTACGGAGTGCTACTTACTGAATTTGGGTACAGCTCTAATCTTGGCTACAGAAAATCATCTGCAAACAGTCGCAATACGCTACGAAACGCGCATTTTGGGGGGGGTCACATTATTTTTCGACCTTGAGTTTGAGGGGTCATGATATTCAGGGTCCTCGTAAATTTGGTGGTCACATTTTTATTTCCTACCTCCCCGCGGCCGTACATAATGACCGGTCCCTTACTGGTACATAAAAAAAAGAACAGGTAGCAGCGCAGCCCTACTGGTGCTGTACAGTGTACACTGATGAAAAGCTATCACGTGTGTCACTCATATTATTATTATTGCCACTCTCGCCACTCTTGCCACACTGCTAACTCATGCCCCTAAATTACGATTTTAAGTTATATCTTCTGCTGCTGATCTTCTGACTTCTGAAACTCCTGACTAGCGCATTACGGTCATAGTGTTAATCACTTAATAGTATAGATTAAAAAGTTAACTAGATATGGTATCTCACTTCTTCCAGTTCTACGCGGGTCCCAAGTGGTAGTTGCGGTTACTAATACCTCTGATAATGCTTTGCCTTTGCACTGCTTCAAATGCAAAAGCATTATCAGAGGTAATAGTGGCCGCAATACCGCTACGGCCCGGCATAAAATTGAAAGAAGTGAGATGCTATAAACATCGCGTTAAAACAACTTCGAAGCAAATAAAGAATAAATAAGGGTAAACGAAGCAAAGAATCTGCATTAAAGAATTTCTTTGTAAGGAAACACGATACACTAATCTAAGAAAGAAAGAAAATACAACTACCCTGAATGGGACTCGAGCCTAGGACTTCCCACTGACTAGACTGGGTGCTCTAACCACTGCGCTACCGGGGTGGATACTCCCTTCAGGTTCCAGCCGTGCTAGGTAGTTGTTCAGTCTTTCTCGGTGGTGACCTAGAAGTCACAAACATACACAGGGAGGGAAAGCAACATTACTTCTTGGTTTCCACAGAAAAAAATAATGCGAGTAATAGGCAAAGAATAAATCACAAGATAATGGGTAAACGAAGCAAACAGTGTGTATTAAAGACAGGACTAGTGAGAAAAGATACTCTATTATGAGAAAGAATGAAAAGACAACTGACCCGACTGGGACTCGAACCCACGCAGGACTTCCCGCTGACTAGGCCGGGAACTCCAACAACTGCGCTACTGGGGCGGATACTCCCAGGCGAGCTAACGAGTCGTTCAGTCTTACTCGATGGTCGTCTTTTTTTTATCAGATTAGTGTATCTTGTATCCTCACAAGGCCAGTCATTATTGCAGACTACTTCGTTTAACTTAGAAGCCAATAGGCCTACGGTTGTAGAAATTAGGAAGGTAATTTACTCGTTGTGTTAAATTTTAACTTTATTATTATTTCTTTCTCCTAAGATATTATAACAATACTGTCATACCGTACACATGCTACTATTCTACTAAGAAAGAAAATTGTTAAATACTTACTTACTAGAAAAGAAAACAGTAGTTTTCAACCAGTGATGCTCCGTTTTTTTACTTATTACGCGCTTCATTGCTAAGCAACAACTTCGTCGCGATTTGCAAATGGACCAGTACATTTTTCATGTGTGAGCATCAGGAGGTGGAAGGATAATCCTTGTGTTGCTTGCTGGCTCGCTAACCAGACTTTACAGGCGATGTATAGAAACGAATGCAATGAGTTTCGGCGTCATAAGACCAGGGATTATCTCCCCCAACCCCACCCTCATTTTCGTACAAGAATTTTTTTTAATAACAAAAGGACAAAACAATAAACACCGTCTCCCACCAAAAAAGTGAGTAGCTAATTTTTTTACAACCATAAAACGTAAAAAAAACTTAACTCAAGTTGGGGCACTATTGACAGTCCACCCCTGAAAAAGTCGTAGTTTTTAATTTCCATTACGCTTTTTTTTAAACTTTTTTTAATGTTTACGCTGATACCAAACCCATAAAGTCTTCATCTGTAAATTTGTCGTTGGAAACATGTGAATGAGCTACTCCAAAGTCTACGTTGCACCACAATTTCATATTGCTGGGAGAATCGTCAGTGATGTACACCACGGTTATTTTCCCTGTTATTTCTGTCAGGCTTAAAGGATTGTAAGATAGCAAGTTAAATCAGGGTTTGTCGATGACATTTTTGTTAAGTTTTCGTTTAGTTTTGTGAATATTCTTGTATACCCAAGTTCGAAGACAGATCGATTTATATCCTTCATTCACCTTTTTGCAAGAAGGGTAACAGCAGGAAGCCGTTTGCATAGAATTACGATAATTGAACACAGTCATGGATACGGGTTTTTGCTCGTTAAACTCAATCTGTAGTTTTTTACGGATATACCGTTTAATATTTTTAATAGCTTTTGAGTTTCCGGGTCGCTTGGGAAAATACAACCTTTATATTTTAATTTTTCATCCGAAACGGAAATCCCCAAACCCTTTAAATGTTGAAACTGAATAGATGAAGAAGACAAGGAAAACTTTACACTATTTCTAATGTTTGTACCTTTCTCGTTCTTAACTTTCAATAAGATTTTTGCAACAGATTGGAAAGATGTGCTTGCTAGGATATTTGAGACGTTTTGAGTTTATTATTTATTTTGAGGTTCTTCCTTTTATTATATATGAGAAATTTAAAAAATAAACCTCATCGGCGGCTCAGCACATTTTGAAATTTCTTGTATTTATAAAAAGGATGTCAGTCAACAAGTTTGGCCATGCATTGAAAAAGACGAGAGGGGAAGGGGTGAAGTGATCGGAGTCGGTCTGAGAGGACAGCCAGGACTAGGACGTTTTAACCCCCCGAAAACAACTACGTCATACAGAGCAAGCGTGTAAATAAAGTAGGAGCTGCTAAAGAACCTGGAGACGCAGTAAATTATTCTCAGATCGGTACTCTGGCAACGGACGCTCAGAAACCTAAAACTGACTTGCCTCCTGCTATTACTCTTCTAGCCGACAAGTTAGCTTCCGTCATTTCTAGCATCGACAAAAACACATTGTATGTAGATGAGGCTTACGGGAATTTTTATGCAAAAAAAGAAGCAAACTAAGGACATAGCTTTCCTCCAGCATGCTGCTGACACTGCATCAAAAGTATACGTTGATAGGTATTGTTTATTACAAAACGACCAAAAAGCAGACTTCAATGCAACCCACAAGATGATTAGAAATCTGAACGAACCTACTTTACCGAGTGATGCTGCTACTAAAGTATTCGTCAACAGCAATTGCTTGTTACAAGACGAACAGAAAGAATATTTTAATGCCACGAACAAACCGATTAGAAATCTAAGAGAACCTATTTTATCGAGTGACGCGGATACACAAAATTTGTGCATAAAAACTGTTTCACCTTAACCCCTTCAACGCCAGTTACGTACATGCGTGACGTACATGCGTATGTCGTAACAAACACATTGCAGCAGGCCAGGACGTACAAGCGTACGCCCAATTCAACACACAAATCAACTACGAATTCTAGCTCTTGGCCTGCGACGAAGCAGCAATCAAAACTAGTTGTTGGTTTAGCACATTAGTACTGGTTTTCTGACGACCAAACCTATGATGTCATGAGTTATGTAATAGCTGAAAACCAATCGAAAATTCGTTTTTTTCCCAGCTTATTTGTAAACAACAATGGCAGCCGCCGTAGCTTCGTTTGAAAACTCATGCTTGAAATAGCGTCCTTGCTATGTACAGCAAATTAAAGTGCTAAATAACAATGGATATCTATAATTCTAGTGATGAAGACTATAACCCAAGTAATAGTAAAGATTCGTATGACTCGGATAGTGATAATTTTTCGACTGGAAGCGAATTAGAATCAGATTCTGATGATGTGCATTCGCCGGATGCAGATTAGCATTATGTTGCCGATCCGTTAAAGACAAACGTCCCGACCCTTTGCCAAGTTTTTCGTCCGATTATGAAATTCATCCTGCAGTGGAGACTGAATTCTGTACGGAAGTAGCCTATTATTTGAAATGTTTTTTTAGGTAATTCGTTGCAGAACGTTAGTGTATTTGAATGAACAAACTTGCTGCCCAATTTTTCATTGAACACCCGGAAAATAGGTTTCGTTTTTACGGCTTGAAGTGGTGTGAGGTAAAGTTTGAAGAAATGTACGTTTATTTTGTTCTTGTATTTTTGATGGAAGTAACATATTTACCAAGAATTGCCCAATATTGGTCACAGAGTTTAAATTGTAGAGGGCCACCATGTTTTGTAGATTCAGTGATGAGCCGAAACAGGTTTGAAAACATTCAAAAGTTTCTCAGATTTTCCGATCCTGATCGTGTACGGAAAAATGCTCCTCTCACAACACTCGAACCCTACTTGGCATATTTGTGTGAATCGTGCATGAACTTAGTAGATTCAGAAATTAATTTCGCTGTTGATGAGGCACTTGTGCTTTGCAAAGGGAGGCTTATGTTTAGACAGTTCATCAAAATAAAAATTGCTCAGTTTGGGGTCAAACTTTTTTGCTTGTGTCCTAGTGCGGCAGAATTAAGAGGCTACACTTGGAACGTTCAAGTATACATAGGCAAGGATAAGTTCGATATTTCTTAGTTTGCAAACAGTGCCAATTTATCAGTTTCGCAAAGAATTGTAGTATTTTTAGCCAGAGATCTGTTAGGACAAGGACGCCAAGTAATACTTGATAATTGGTACAATTCTCTACTTCTTGCAGAGTTTTTCTTAGAAAACAAAATGCAGGAACAATCAACCTGAAAAGGAGAATTCCAGATGAAGTACAGAAACACAAATCAGAAAAACATCAGGCATGTTTTTTAAGTAAATCTAATGTGTTAGTTGTGAAATGGGCAGATAAGAAAGACGTGTATGTGCTAACAACAAAATATGCTAGTGGTTTTGTGGACAAATCGCTCTATGTTGTTGGTGAGCACATAGATAAATACAACCAACTTATGGGGTCTGTCGATGCGTGTGACCAATCTCTTGAACCATACAATCCATGCCAAAAGATGAATGCGTGGTTCAAGAAGATTAGCATTCACTTTTCATCACGCATGATGCTGAACACCAAAGTGATGTACGAAAACACGATAGGAAGTGACGTGCTTTTCTTAGATTTTCTTCTTGAGTGCACTGAACAACTGTTTATAAAATGCAGTCCTTGCTATACTGCTCTAAAACTGATGAACCGTCCACAGAGAGTCTGCAAAATAAAATACGAAAGGATACAAGAAAGATGTGTCCAGCTTGGGTAAATGAACCCGGGCTTTGTTCAGCCAAACATTTCAAGGAGTGGCACACCAAATAAAGGTAGAAAATATGTTCTCTCTTTTTATTGAAGTATTTATATAGGCCAATGCGTATTTTGCAATGAATGATTAGACGTACAGTGTGAAAATATTCACAATTGTACGTAGGCCAAGGCCTGCAGTTTTTTTTATACAACTTCAAGGGTAGCTGAAAGTTCAATTTGAGTAAGGCCGTTGCTAGGAATTTTTTGGGGGTGTGGAAGCAAACTGGCAATTAACTCCCGCCCCCAAAAAAAGTCTAGCATGGCCCTGCGTTTGAGCCATTTTGTCTGGTTTTGACATAACATGTGCTGAGTTACCACTTCTCGCTGTGGTACTGTTTGCAATAATGTGCATGCAGCAGGCTTCACTGCCCTACCTGGCCCTGCAGCCTGCATTGTTTGTTAGAGGTCTAGCAGTGAAGGGGTTAATCAGTTTCAGCATGAAAAGCCCTTTGGAAAAAACAAGCGATTGGTTCGTTAATTCCGGTCTGTTTTAAAGCTTCCTATGTACAAGTTCTGGTTTAATTCGTAAAGCAATGTTATTCTGCAGTGATCCGAGCATAGCACTCGTTGTCAGAAGTAAAGTAGGAAAGGGAGTCTGCCACATTACTAAACTAAAAGACGAGCATTCGACAACTACCGATTTAGAAATTCCTTACAAAATAGAAAAAGATTTGCCCATCGAAGATTTCACTCAAAATTAGTTTACTTCCAGTTAGTTTTGCACGTAACTTTTCAATAGATGACTCGTTTCATCCTATCCATAACAGCTTTGAAATTAAGAGCCTTAGAGAAGGCACTTACGAAAAATAGGCAAACGTGACCGCACCAGATTTGGTTAAAGGTTTGTACACGTTTATTGTATTTATTTCCCGGTCTCAAGTAGTTAACCACGGACCGGGAAGGACCCATGTTGCCAAAACTGTCAAAATAACTGGGTTCACCCGAAACTGTTAAATAGGCGACCAAGTGACTTGCATATCCATCATAGAAAACTTCCAAGTTTACGATTCCGTTTTCACCAGAAGACTTAGGTTTTCAGGAAAGCATGTCTTTACTAAAAGTACCTCTAAATTTCGTAATTTTCAATATTTTAGCTAATCCATTTAAATCAAAGTTCTTTAAATAATAATAATAAATAATAATATTAATTTTATTTTTTAACAGTTACAAAATGCATCCCTCGAAATTGTAATAATACAGTTTGTGTGAGTTTAATAACAGTAATTTTGAATAATAGAAACATTAATCACGTCACCATACAACAACTACTCATGTGTAGATTGTAAATTATTAACATAAATACATTTTTTTTTACATTATCATAATTCAATATTTCAATAAACAATTTATACAGCAAATAAACAATAAACAATTTATACAATTTCTTTTCATGGCATTATAAGTCAATATTTTTTCCCCGTTTAGTTTTATAATCTTAAATTTAATAATAATAAAAGTTTGTTGCAAACGCAACCGGACTGGCAAGGACCTGGTGGTCGCTAACTGCCATCCGACGTTAAGGCTAAAAAAATTAAAAATTAAAAACATTTACAAAAGGTAAGAGTTTAAAAGTATACGATGAAAATGCTGGCTCGGCTGCAAAGGATGGTTGATGGAAATGGGCTAGGGTCACGAATGCCTTATCACCTTGGTTAGACCTGCCAGGGACACAATGGTCCCCGATGGCATCGCCAAACGTGAGTGACAAATGGAGGGGGTTGGGGAAGCCGGGTACCAATGTCAATGTTACCTAAAAAATAAAAAAATAATAAAATTGTATTTTATCCTAGTTTAAAGCTTGGTCAAAACCAATTGTCAATCATAAAAAATATAATAGTACAAGTGAAAAGGACAATGATCCACCACAGGAGGGTTGTGAGCCCCTGACACCGGGCCAAAGTAATGGGGGAGGGGGTTGAGGAGGGAGATCAAGAATCTCTCTTCAGGAAGGCAGACAAATTTTCAGTCAACAGTTCCCTATGAAAAGCAATCACCGAATCCATACAGATAGTCTTGGAATGAAGTGCATTCCAGACGGGAACCACCCGCACTTGGAAAAAAAATTTGCGACAATTCAGTCTGGATCCCCTAGTTGCCAGTTTCCAGGGATGACCACGAGTGCAGTAGGTTCGCGGGGCCAAGTCGAAAAAGGGAAGGTCAATCGAGATTAAGTTTCGCAATATCTTATATGTCAAGACAAGATCAAATCTTAAACGTCGCAATTCCAAAAGTTCAAGTCCAGCTATTGAGAGACGTTTGATGTGGTTTACGTTGCGAAGTCCGGGGAGGCCCTTAGTAAATCTCCTCTGAACGGACTCGACCAGGTCAATATCCTAAGCCAAATATGGGGACCACACCGGGGTGGCATACTCAAGTAAAGGGAGTACAAAGGTCTTAAATGCCCAAACTTTACTTTGCACATGTCCGGACGTGAAGCAACGGTTTACTATCGCCAATCTAGCAATTCTAGCAATTTATATTTTTTATTTCTCATTAAGAAAGATGAGCTCAATTACACTCTTCTAAATAATAATAATAATAATAATTTATTTCTCCACTTTAAGTGGTACGACTTTGGAAGGGTGGTGTGCCGCTAACATCGATTCTAAACCAATTTTGATAAACCCTTAAAGGTTTATCAAAGTCGATTAAACCTTGGGTGGCCTTAAGTAAAGACCTTTGCCATGGAGCAATGTTTTTGCTTCGTTTTTTGCTTCGGTTTTTTTCCTAATGCCGGAACCTTCCACTTGCTTGTGATGTCGCACGAGTTCAGCTAAAATTTTTACACAGTTTTGAGCCTTTTTTACGGCAGATACTACGCCAGCAGTCTCTCCCACCAACTCTCCAATACTCTCTAAAATCGGCCCTAACAATGCCAACGGTAAAAAGGCCGCCTTACTTTTTTCGTGATCTTGTTTTGAGCGCCTTTATTATTATTATTTAATAAACAACTTCAACTTTGCCCTTATCCAACTTTAGATTCATTTCCCTGTCGCCAATGAGCAGAGCGTTACAGGTACTGTTTGCTGGTATGGCCACTCTAAAGTCCAGCTTGATTTGTACATCCACGATTCCCGATTGAAGCCTCTCGGACTGTTTGGAGCAATCCAACACCACGAGAGGATAAGCTTTCTTGAACTGAAGTAAGTCGAAACTCAATTGTTAGTGCCATAGCAAAGATGCCTAAATTGCTGCGCCATTCTGTACAAGCCGACGTACCCTCCAGTCGCAAAATTACCATTCAAATCGAGAAATTTCTAACGTTCGGAATTTAGAGTCACGTGAGCATATTGCCGACTGCAGTGATCGAACACACCCGGGTTTTAACTAAACAGTCCTGTCTGTTATTTCGAAGAGCTAGAACTATCCACGTCCGTTTTTCGACCGCGGACGTAGTCAGCATTCGCCAGGTGAATCTGGTATTTTCAGGGAGCTTGCAGCTATCGTAATGCCAGTGCTTAAATCCCAAATCTAATGTCACTCCGTGGTCGGTGAGATTGTACAGTTTAAGTTTATGTTCGTCCAAAGCCACGACGTGGGGAACGAACCAGCTGATACTATTGAGAACGACTTTGCTATTGGTCGCGTTGAATATGGCTTTCGTGTCACAAGCTCGCATGAGTGTGAGCACGTGTTTAGTTCCATAGATTAGCTTATCGTAATTTTTCGAAAAATCCCATGATGTCCGCACTATCCAGCACCGAGCATTGACCGAGCAAAGCCAGTTGCTCCTCCGAGGCGTAAGTGAGCATTCCCTTCATTAGAATACCGAACCCTGGATAATTTAACTCGTCTACGTGTTTATCACCTAGATGGAATTTGATATTAGAAAACAGGAACATGGGAGCATTATTAATGAACGCCGCTATGACAGCATTGGCGTAAGCCGAGACATCATTCTTCAGCGACCTCCCTTTAATGAGGAGGTAACTCTTGGCAACGTGTAGAAATAAATCTTGGTTTTTGATGTATATGCGGATTTCTGAATTTATGTTGATGAGCTTAGAGCCAACAATAGGGTTGTATTCGTAATAGGTCTAAGATTCGACGGAAGAATTGTACACCAAAGGTTCGTTGATTTTTAAGTCTTCTACTACGCTTATTTTCTGGGTGATGTTATAAATTTGATATAGGCTTTGCTTTTAGAAGTCAACCCGTTTTTTTTTTATTATTAGAGTTAAGAAAAAGTCCTCTCCCTTTTTTTCCAAACATGATCATTTTAGCCTTTTTTTAAATTTTTAGATCTCAAATGAAGTCTCACTGTAAGAGTTTCTCCATTTAAATCCAATGGCTCGTTGGTCTAAGATGTCAGCCAAACTTATATTTCTGATTAAGTTGGTAGTAACTAGGAGATAAATTAAATTATAAAGAGACTCTATGATTTTGAAACCGGGAGGGCAATTGGGATAAAAGGAATGTAAAGTGGGCTGAGTGTCACTGTTTAGGTAAGAATTGCCTATGATATCAACGTGTACGAAAATTGTGTTGATGCTCATAATGTCGACAGTGTTTTGACTTTCTCGACTTCTCACGTAGTTACCCGAGTCAAACCTCAAGACTGGAACCAAACTCTTGTCACCTGTAAAGGATATTCTGTAACTCGGATCGGTAATTATTAAGTCGGTTCTTATAGTGTTTAGATTTGGAAGAATTGTAATAGCTTTCTTGTTGTGACCATTTGTATGTATCGCTGATTTGAGAAATTTATTCAAATCCTCTATTTCGTAAGCATCCGCAGTTACTAGTACTGTCTGCCAGGAAGCGCCAGCATCGGTTGTGTACTTAATATTTTTTTTAAGTAATGTTGTGTATGCTGTTATAAAAGTCTAAATTAAATAGAGAAAATTCGTAATTTTGTTTTAGAGTCCAAATGAATCGGCGTGTTTAGATTAATTCTCAAAACAGTGGCTTTGCTGGTGTGAATAATTAAAGAAGAATCCCAGATGTGGTTTATTTTTAAAGGAATATACTCAGAAAGAAAAAAATGCGAAATCCGAAAGTACAGACGAATTCCCCGAACTATCAACATGCCCATGAAGTGAAACCTTTCCTGAAACTGCGTGGATATAATGAAGCATTTATTTATATTCACCACGTCATTAGGCCAACTCTGATTGCGTGACCGGAAGTGACGTTATTAACTCCACTTTTTTCACGTGATTGGAAGTGTTTGTGTTTATACGACCTAAAAACGAAAAGAGGTAACAAAAGGTACGTCCACAGCCTCCTCCACATTGACAAAAACGATGAAAGGTAGCAAAAGGCACTTTTCGCACTTATCCAGACTGACGAAAAACCGGAAGTGACATCATTACCCCCATTTTGATGTTTGATCAAGTGACCGGAAGTGACGTCATTACCCCTTTCCTTTTATAACGTGACCGGAATTGGGGGTATGAATGTTTGCATACGACCTATAAACGAAAAAAAGTAGCAAAAGGCACTTTCCTACCGTCCTCCAGATTGACGAGTACCGGAAAAATGGAATTAAAAAATACTTTTCCACCTTCCTCCAGATTGACGAAAACCGGAAGTGACGTCATTACCTCCAGTTTTCATCATGTAACCGGAAGTTGCATCTTTATCCCCACTTTGGTCATGTGACCGGAAGTGGGGGGGGGGGTGACCATGTATTTTACCACTACTGTATACCATGCGGCTACTCTTATGTACTCGTCGGGTATGATGGTAAGGCTCATGCAAAATTATTCTATCGAGATTCAGATTGCGTAACTGACTTGTTCGATAATCTTTTGTTACTTTGGGTTTATGTTGACGAATTCAAGCATCGTCTCACTCCTATGACAATCAATGATGATGTATTAGAATCATGTTATATGCCACACATTGTCATATTTGTGAAAAGAAATTTACACCTATTAATATTAGAGATCATTGTCTTATTACCAAACTTCTGTCGTTTTCATTGCTGCAAAGTCTCCATATAAGTAACTTAACTGGAGAGTTACAACAATGGTAATAGCGTGCGCATGATAAGTTGAAAATGGACACTTAAAACAATGACTACCGCGAGCGATAAGTGAAAAATGGACAGTTAAAACAATGACTACCGCGAGCGATAAGTGGAAAATATGTACTTTGGAACAATACCACGAGCAATAAGTTGAAAATGTATACTTATTGCAACAATACCATGATCAATAAGTGAAAAGTGCTCACTTTTGGAAAGGTTGATGCTCTAGTATCTGTAAGGATGGCTGGATGTTGGTGACTAAAGAAACGATACTGCATTGAGAAAATATAAACAAACACCCATCATAGCACCTGGCTAGTACAAAACTTAGTACGAATTACAAATGCATGCAATGAACAGAAGTGAAACTGCATTGAAAAACTATAATAGCGGCTATGGAAATTCACAAAGCATTACAGTGAATTAACGAATGCTCACAATGGACAGAAATGAAACTGCGTAGAACAAATGTAAATAAACCCCAGTCGTAGTATCCGGGGAAATTGTTGCATCTAAATGGTCACAAACAGTCTTCACTGCACTCTCGGATGCTACGACGAACAAACAAACACCCATCGTAGTGCCCGGCTATTCACAAAGCGTTACTATGAATAACAAATGCACGCAATGAACAGAAATGGAACTGCATTGAAAAAATATAGCCTTCGGCCTCTGATGAAACGCTGCCTCCTTGGATGTAATAACTGTACAGTAAACCACTTATCGCAACCCACTGTTGCAAAAGTAAGGCTATAGCGATTACATATTACTAGTGATTTCAAAGAAGCTGCACATCAGGAATGTAATTTATACTATAGGTTCAGTGATCTACTACCTGTTTTTTTCATAATTTTAAATCTTATGACGTGCATTTGTTACCTTTATGTCTTCCATACTTTGGTAAGGGCAATATATGTGTACTGCCACAGAATACAGAACGCTTTACTGCTTTGCATATTGGGAATACGTTTGAATTTCTTGATTCATTTCACTTTTTTGTCTTCTTCCCTAAGTACATTGGTTGAAATGACAGATTGGTTTCCAATTCTAACGGAAGTATTTCCAACCTCATCACATCTCCTGACAAGTGCTGGTGTTTACCTTATCAGTATGTAGATAGCTCTGATAGATTTAGTGAAACCATCCTACCACCAAAGGAAGTGTTTTATTCTACTGTAACTAGGGAGGATATCTCATACAATTATACACTCACTGTATGGGCTGACAATGGGTGTACTTCATTAGGTGACTCATGATTTATATGTTATGGCTGATGCTTGTTTATTAGCTGACTGCTTTGAAAGTCTGAAAGTCTGTTTGTCACGGTAAATTAGATTTCTGTTATTTCTTTACATTACCTGGTTTGTCGCTATGCGGCATTACATATGACTAATAATACCCCTTCCACACAAGTCCCAGTCCTGAGGCTGACCTTTCCACACTGGACTCCGACTTGGGCCCGGACCCGACCCCCGACTTTCCAGTCCTGCTCGAAGTTGGGACTTAAGACGCTGACCCCGATCCCGTGTTTCAGTGAGGAAAGGGTTGGAGCATGGACCCGTTCTTTAGAGAAACATTTTGACTCTTGGAGTACTGATAAGCAATAGCGAAATAGAGGGAAAGCAGGAGGAGGAGACGAGAGAGTGAGGGGAGAAATCTATAACTATAGTGCTGAAAATGTTGCATCGGGAGAAAGATTGACTAAAGTCCGGCACTTGGACGCGATTTCGGAGTTCAGTGTGGAAAGGGGTATGGAAGGAAGGGTGTTGGGTTTTTTCCGTGGGTACAAGTCGAGGCCTGGACTCTAAACACAGCGTTTGGGGTCTAGTGTGGAAGCAGATTAAGAAGTTACAGTTACTAACAGATCCTGACATGTACCTAATGTTTAAAAGTTCAATTCGAGGTGATGTATCACTTATTTCGAAGCGGTATGCTAAGTCAAACATCCCCTTCTTACCTAATTATGACCCTAGTGTAGAGAAGAATTATATTATCTATTTGGATGAAAATAATCTCTATGGGTATTGTTTGGCTATGCCATTACCTTATTCTGATTTCTGTTGGTTGAGTGATAATGAACTTACAAATTTATTACCGACTTTATTGTAATTACCTTTTGGTTCTTACATTGGTTATGTACTTGTGTTGGATATGAATTGTTACATGATGGCCTTTCCGATTATCCTTTAGCAACTGAGAATAAAACCATCACCGATGAAAAGCTTTCCCCAGTTAACTGAGAGACCAACATAATGACTACACAGATTCCCGTAGATTGGTACCACTTCTCATGAAATATAAGAGATCCTTATTGCAAAAACGTTATCTACTACATTATGCAAAGCTGGTAGTTACTAGATGCCACAAAGGCATTCGGTTCACTGAAAAAGCCTCGTTGAAGTCTTATATCGATTACAACACAGCTAAACGTCTCACTGCTTCAACAGACTTTAAATGGACTATCTACAAAAATATTAATATTATTATTTTCGGTGAAGTATGGAGAACATTAGGAAGCATGTGAATATCAATCTAATTGACGAATCTCGTTTTCTGAAAGTTATGAAACAGCCTACAGACGAATATTTCGATATTTTAGCACCTGATAAAATAATAATGGATTTACCCATGTGTAAAATGGTAAGGAGCACAAAAGGCAAGGCCACTTACTCGAGTACAATACTAATTGGTTTTTAAAAGTCACCGGGTAGTACTTACGGGAAGATCATGCACAAAAGCTGGTCGCATCACAAAACGTCTACTGAGGCATGATTTTTTCAGCAGAGTGGTGAAACGTTCCACCGTATGCACACTCACAGTCGTCTCAGGTAAGGTATTCCAAGGGCGAATCACCCTACCAGCAAAGAAATTCCTTCTAGAATCAAGGTGTGCCTATGCCACCGGCAATTTAAACGAGTAACTCCTGGTGATTTCAGTAGGGCAACGTTTAAAGAAAGGCAAATCAGCCGCCATGAAATCTCTGACGATATTGAAAGTCAAACGTAAGTTAGATCTCACTATCTTTAAGTTACATCGTATGAAATTTGTGTTAACCGTCTTATTTACATTGGCACTGTTATTTTGGAACAGTCGAAATTATGAATGCACAGATTCCATTATGACCATATGAATTGGATCGAAATATGGATCGAATGTTCTTTTGTTAGCGTCTGACACTGATTCTTTTAACTATCAGATCTTTACACCTGTTCTGTACGCTAACATGCTTACTGATATCCATCTTCATGACACAAGTTATTATTCTGTAGATCATTTTTTGTATAGTGAATGTAACAAGAAACGACCTGGAGTCATGAAAGATGAATGTACGTCAGTGGTAGTATATACCTTTGTAGGTATCAAATCAAAGTTGTACCTTGTCTTTTGGAGGGGAATGGAAGAAGGTTGGCAAAGGTATTACGAAAAGTGTTCTGCAAAGTACAATCACCACAGACCATTTTCTGTCTTGTTTAAATGACCATGCATATTTCTCTTTCGAACAAACAGCAATTCCTAGTTTTAAACATCACATTTTCAACATTACACAGAATAAATTGTCTTTGAGTACTCAGGACCGAAAACGTTGGATCGAGCTCTGCAGCATCAAAATACTTGCTTACGATAATTAATCTATGAAAGTGTACCCTGACGACGATAACAACACTAGTGCTGATTGAATAAATTGTGTCTTTCGTGCTGTGTATATATCGGATATAAATATATCATATTGTAGATAATGTCTATCACACAAGTAACTTGTACTTTCTTTTCACAAAATAGACTGTGTTGAGTTGCGCATATTCAATGTAAATATAAAATATTGTAGATAAATATGATTATACATACATAAATATAGAAATATATGGATATATATAGTTAAATATGATAAATATGTCCAGTCTCCAGTCTCTTGTTTTTTTTTGCATCTTTAGATTATAGGTATGGAAATGAAACAAAAGACCCATAGTATTGCAAAACGAATTTGTTTCTCGGCTAACACAGTTTCATTTTTAATATCAAACTCATTTGTATGTACAAATTCTCAAAGTATTCAACCCAGAAATAGATGAATGTATGGTTTTTTCCCAATACATGCATATATACTTTCACGATTACACTTTGTCTGTAGGACAAAATTTTTCGTTAGAAAACTTTCTTCTTCAATGTATAGTTGTTCCTGTAACACTCGATGACATTCTTTTCTTCTACAACACTACAACAATTGTACGTTATTTATAGTTAAAATAAGTACAGAGATGTTCATTACGAGCTGCACCAATACTAGGAATATTAAGTCTTCTGGTCTTCTAGCAATATCACGAGAGCATTGACATCTATCCATAACGGATTTTCAGTAGACTAACTTCCACATTGATTTAACCTGTGTTGTTCATTACTTTTATACATACCCTTCCTCATACGATGTGGAGACAATATGTGAACTTCTGTTGACGTGACGTCACTACAGTTGCCATGTTCGACTTCCGGTTTGTGATGCCACTTCCAGTGTCATGGCTGACTTCTGGTCTGGAGGTCGTCTGTGATTGGCTGGGACTAGGCCACGAAACCTGGCTCCTGTTTCTGATTGGTTGCTCCTTTAGCTCAGGCTCCTACTTAAATCACTACTGATATTGAGTTAGGCACGGTACTTCCACGATACCTTCACTCTAGTGCGGTCATTATATGCTCTAAGAACTTAATTGTTAAGTACTCTAGGTCTCATTTTCTGTTTATTAACTCAATGGCTGACGAGCGAGTGGCACTTTAAATTTCAGTTGCAGCACTCCACTCCAAAGAAGAAAGAATACAACATATGCAACCACTGGTCGATGTAGGAAAGGAAGAACTGGAGTCATTGAGAATTCCAGATGAACAAGATACAGATCCATTATTTGTGGACTTCTCCATTAACCCAGAAATAGGACGCCTCATCAATGTCACAGTGAGTATCCCAGTGATTTACTTAACCCATTTGGTTGCCACAATGTCAAGAGATAGCGCACCCAGAAGGGGCAAAGGGGATGTTTACATCTTCCAAGAACTTACGTGAAAGTTAAAGCATATAAATTGTTTATTTCATTTGTTTTCCAAATGCTCCCGTTTTCGCTCTTCCTTTGCCTCTAATTAAATATCATTAAAGAGAAACAACGCTCCACTAAGCATACTAAGCGTATAATTGAATTCCATAGATCACAATTACTCGGTCGAGTGAAAGGTCAGAAATGGCTTTGTGTTGTTCATCTAGTGTTCGAAGCCCTTCCCATCATTTTTAGAAATGGCTTTGTGTCTGATTTTAAACCAGATTATCTGAAAAAAATCTTAGAGGGAGAAATTTCCAATTAGAAGTATTGAATTTCACCAAAGGTCCTGCGAGGATAAAATCCTTGAACCTTTAAAGAAACATGAGTTGACAGTCGATTTTCCGGTTGGCCGTTTGTGATTGCTACGTCACGGTGCAGAAAGAGACTGTTTAAAGTAGCTAAACACTTAATTGCGAGTTAAATTTACTCCTTTGGGACCAGGTGTGGATCCAGGGTAATGAGGGGGGGGGGAATGATCGCCCCTCTTAAAACCGTATCAGACACATGAGCTGATAATACAGCATTATTGTTTAAAATCATCTTCACTAACCGCGGAAATTTATTACGATGTCCTATACAAACAGAAGAACATTTCCAAAAGCATCAAAATTACAGGTTTTATTTACGTTGGTTTCGTCCTTTTTCCTTGCTTTCGTCCACTTTCATTTTGCTTTCGACCATTGTTATCCTATATGCGCAATACAAAAATGTACGAAAGTAAAATGAAAGTGGGTTAAAGCGAAATAAAAGGACGAAACCAACGTAAAACACCAGTAAAACTGTTAATTCTTTACCTTATTGTTTCAGAAATATTTCTCAATTTTTAAGATAGCAGAACAGCTCGAAAACAAAAAACCACGACATGAAGAATCGAACAAATAATTTATTATGCCTAGAATTGCTAGTTAAAACAGAAATTTTTGGGTACACAAAAGAGCGAACCTCCCCCCCCCCCCCCCCCAACCCGTTCCCTAAAATTTGTGAACTGGGACCACAACTGGAAAATTATGTTTTCGATCCCTACCTGATGCGAAATCACCCTTCCTAAAACTTTATCTGGGATCCGCTATTGTTTAGGACACTTATTTTAAAAGACAACGCAAGGAATGGATTCACAGTAATAAATGTGGATCAGGAGAAAACACAAATTGAATTTATCAGCCATTATCGGTGGGGCACGGTGTACATTGTTTTCTGGGTCTACCTTCGTCATGCCCTGTACCCTTCCATTGATTGAGGGTTGATTTTGCTGTGATTGTAGGCGAGCTTGGATATGATTGAAGTTGATTTATATCCTAGCCATGTTCTTAAACTTGTTTGTGTGCACCAGATAAGTGTGACTAGGTACTCATTAATATTCATATCGATCTAGATGGTCTGCTTACTTGATTACTTCATGGTTATGACATTGCGATTTTAGTTACACTATACAAAGTTTTCTCCAGTTCTATGGTGAAGTAAACTTTATGATTAGTATAATATTATTGTTATTGCAACAAAGTGTTTTAAATTATATATTTTTAGGTGATGGCAATTCTCATTTTGGGGATGCTTTTGTTTTTATTGCTTATCAAAACAAAACTTACATAACGATGCTTTTTAACTGTCTCATTTGTTTATCTGCCTTTCATTTTTTACTTGGGCTAATCCTACACCTCCCGTGTTCAACACGTTTGGCGTTGCCTCGGGGACCTTAGAGTCCCTGGCAGGTCTAACCTTGGTGGTAATGCATTCGTGTACCCCCAATACCTAATCCGTTCACCTTTCCATGGCCAATCAATATCATTTTATGTAACTGTCCTTTTTTTGTATTTTAGGCTGGCTAGTGGTCTTAAGAGTCCTTGCCAGACCTGTTGCTCTCGTGACAAAAAATTGTTATTATAATCCAGTCCCTGTAGTATACTCCCGTAGAAATTTTAGTTCTGATTTGTCTAACCAATTGTAGGGGCTTTAGTACTTTTAAAAGAACAAAAAAAACTAGGGTAGACTTTACCACAATCCGCACGAGATTCTACAGATGCCATTTTACAAAATGGCTGCCACCAATCTTCTTTTTTTGCCTATTTCTTCGTTTAGAGCACTTACAGTCACTCTTCATGTGTCTAACTATATGTTTTTTAGGTCAAGGAACCTGAACGTAAGGTTCCCATGATCCTAGGACTGATGTATTTGCCCAATCAATAGTCTACACGAGATTCTACAGACGCCATTTTACAAAATGGCTACTATCAATATTCTTTTTTGCCTATTTCAGCTTTTAGAGCACTTACAGTCTTCCTTGGTGTGTTTAACTATATGTTTTTGGGTCAAGCAATCTGAAAGTAATGTTCCCATGATTCTAGGACTGATGTATTTTTACCCCATCAATAGTCTGCACGAGACGCCTTTTTACAAAATGGCTGCCGTATCAATCTTGTTTTTGGCCAATTTCAGCTGCAGTCTCCTTTGATGTGTCTAAATATATGTTTTTTTAAGTCTGGGAATCTGAAAGTAGGGTTCCCATGATCCTATGACTGATGTATTTGCCCCATTAATATGTCTGCACGAGATTTTACAGACACCATTTTACAAAATGGCTGCCATCAATATTCTTTTTTGCTTAATTCAACTTTTAGAGCAATCTTCCTTGGTGTGTCTAAATATATGTTTTTTAGGTCAAGGAATCTGAAAGTAAGATTCCCATAATCCTAGGACTGATGTATTTACCCCAGCAATAGTTTGCACGAGATTCTTCAGACGCAATTTTACAAAATGGCTGCCGTATCAATCGTCTTTTTTTTGCCAATTTCAGCTTTTAGAGCACTTGCAGTCTCCCTTGATGTGTCTAAATATATTTTTTTAGGTCAGGGAATCTGAAAGTAAGGTTCCCATGATCCTAGGACTGATGTATTTACCGCATCAATAGTCTACACGAGTTTCTACAGACGCTATTTTACAAAATGGCTGTCGTCAATCTTCTTTATTTGCCTATTTCAGCTTTTAGAGCACTTACAGTATTCGTTGGTGTGTCCAAATATATGTTTTTTAGGTCAAGGAATCTGAAAGTAAGGTTCCCATGATCCTAGGACTGTTGTATTTACCCCATCAATAGTTTACACGAGATCCTAATATTTATGTCTTGCAGGTGAAGTAAAACAGGAGAGAAATGTATGAAAACAAACATCAGGAAAGCAACTTACAACTGTTTAAAGAAAGGAACTGATATCAGTGTTGATCTACAAAAGTATATTATCTGCCAGATAGTGGGCACCGACAAAGTAGTTGGTACGAATAATGGCAGAAAGAAATTCAAGAGGCTGCTGAGATTAGACAAGATATATTGGATAAAAGACAAACAGGTTATAGTGCAAGATGAGTTTGTATATTATGTTACGAACAGTTGTAATAAATCATATACTTTGCAAAACAAAACACTTTACAAGATTGCTAAAATTCAAGACGAAACTGTTGAAAACTATTAAGATTTGAAACCTAAACAAACTTCTATAGTTGAAACATCATGTAAAACTAGGTCAGCAGATACCCCACGAGCTCGTCCTTCTTCTGTCACATCATCCACACTTTTAAGATGTACTGTTTGTGGTCAGGTAGCGCATGGTGGTGTGCGGGCGAAGTTTCGTATAAGTGAATCAGGAAGATCAAACAAGTTATTAGAAGCTGCTATTTATTTTCAAGATGATGCTTAAACTTGGATAGCTGATCTGGAGACAGACACTGAAGTATTTGGTGCAGACTTGTTCTACCACCCATCGTGTTTGGAGGGATATTTAAAGAAATATGAGTACAGTAAACACAGTTGAAAAGGACAACAGAAAAAAATTTCTAAAAATATATTGCATTTTGTTCAAAGCATATGATTTACAGCAACTGTCTGTAACATTATAGCATACAAACTCATCTTGTTTAAATCTTTCTCCAATATATCTTGTCTAATCTCAACAGCTTCTCGAATTACTTTTCTGCCATTATTCGTACCAACTACTTTGTCGGTGCCCACTGTCTAGCAGATAATGTACTTTTGTAGATCAAAACTGATATTAGTTCCTTTCTGATTTACAGATGCAAGTTGCTTTCGTAGTGCTTTTTTTCATCCATTTCTCTCCTATTTTACTTCACCTGCAAAACAAAATATTAAATGTTTCCATTATGCGTGAAAATAAGTGCACTGAGACTCTTTTAAAATGAGTGCACTTGATTTTTTAGCGGATATGGAAGAAAGCATGTAGAGTATACTCATTACATAAATTTTCTCTGGCACTAATAAGCACAAAAATCGTATGAAAATTAGAAAATGAAATGACACATTTGCCCTGTGTTAATATAATTGCACACTTGTTAGTACCAAAGTCATTCTGAAAAGTTATGGAACCATAGAGTGAATGTCAGACCAGCACGAAATTTATTGTTTAAACCAGCACGAAATTTAAACGTGAAAAATGAAAGAAATAAAAAGAATGGATAATATACAGTCAATTAAGGAAATGTAAAACACCCCAAAACAGTTTCGATGTGAAGTTGCTCTTGAGTTTTTTATTTCACAATGTAGACATTGTTTTGTTTGTTGTAACATGAAAACAAAAATGTTACTACTAATTCTTGCTACTATTGATGCGGTAATTACATCAGTTCTAGGATCATGGAAATCTTTCTTTCAGATTTCTTGACCTAAAAAAACACACATCTCAAGGAAGACTGTAAGTGCTCTAAAAGCTGAAATAGGCAAAAAAGAAGATTGACGGTGGCCATTTTGTAAAATGCCATCTGTAGAATTTCGTGCAAACTATTGATGGGGGTAAATACATCTGTCTTAGGATTATATAAACATTACTTTCGGAGTCCTTGACTTAAAAAGCAGATATTTAGACACATCAAGGAAGACAGTGCTCTAAAAGCTGAAATAGGCAAAGAAGAAGATTAATGGCAACCTGTTTGTATAATAGTGTCTGAAGAATCTCATGCAGACTATTGATGGGGTAAATACATCAGTGTTAGGATTATGGGAACCTTGCTTTCAGATTCCTTGACCTAAAAAACATATTTAGACACATCAAGGGAGACTGTAAGGCTATGGAAGCTGAAATTGGCAAAAAAGAAGAATGACAGCAGCCATTTTGTAAAATGGCGTCTGTTGAATCTCGTGCAGACTATTGATGGGGTAAATACATGAGTTCTAGGATTATAGGAACCATACTTTCAGATTCCTTGACTTTCAAAACATACATTTTGACACATCAAGGGAGACCGCAAGTGCCCTAATTGTTGAAATAGGCAAAAAAGAAGGTTTACGACAGCCATTTTGAAAATGGCGTCTGTAGAATCTTGTTCAGACTATTGATGGGGTAAATAAATCAGTCCTAGAATTACGGGAACCTTACTTTCAGATTCCTTGACTTAAAAAACATATATTTAGACACATCAAGGAAGACTGTAAGTGCTCTAAATATTGAAATAGGCAAAAAAGAAGATTGACAGCAGCCATTTTGTAAAATGGCGGCTGTAGAATCTCATGCGGACTGTGGTAAAGTATACCCAAGTTTTTTTGGAACTTTTATAAGTACTAAAGCCTCTACAATTGGTTAGACAAATCAGAACTAAAAGTTCTACGGGAGTATACTCTAGGGACAGGATTATTATTAGTCAGAACAAAAAAAAAGATATATTTATTTATGGACCGACTATATTCCACAAATATTCATTTCTTAAACCTTCGTGTATCTACCATTACCTCAAACGAAACGGAGACGGATGAAATATATAATTCTGACTGCCGCCCCCCCCCCCTTTAGTTCTAGAAGGTTTTCTTTTGGGTGAAGTTTCCTGATTATTACAACACAGTTGAATTTCACCTGAAAGAGGGAATGCCTTTTGCATTTAGGGGAAGCATTAAGTCAAAGCTGCTATTCAATCTCAGCACTATTACAACAATAATACAACAATACGACAATTAGTATTAAAAACACTTAAGCATGTGAAATAGGATAAAAAAAGACGTGTGAGCCATCAGCATCGCAATGATACTGTAAAAGCCTATCCAACATTAAAAAAAAAACTGGAGCATCTCTTACATGTATTAGTGCACGCTGATGGCTTACAGCCTTGCTCTTGTATCTGTTCCGTGAAAGCATTAAGTTTTTTAAGACTTGCATCCGTATTTTATATGCTAAAGCGTTTTTTATTACTAACAAGTGTTATTTTTTCTAAGGTGAATATTCAGATAAATAAATTACCTAGAATGAGAGAATCACGATATTAGATAAATGATATTAACCTTTTTTTGAGATAAGTAGGTTAAACGAGATTTGACATTAAAGCAATAAACAAGATTTGAGATAAAGGAGGTAAGTGAGATGTCAGATGAAAGCAAGCAAGATTTGACATAAAATAAATAAACGACATAATGACATATGACGTAAGGAATAAAAATAAAAATTTGGTACAAAATAATTAATCATGATTTGAGTTTAATTACATAAACGAGATTTGACTTGAATGAGCTGAACGAGATAAGAAATAATTATAAAGTGAACGAGATTGCAGGCTAGATATCTTATATTCATACGAATACATAACCTAATATTTATTTATCTTAAAATGTTTTTTAATGTAAGTTCTCTTCTTCATATTCCATTAAAAATCTTTTATGCAACTTTATTCACAGGGTTACTATTTGGGATTTTTGCCTCCACGTAACACCCTAACGGTGGGGATTTCCAGTTGAGGTCTACAGTTAATCTTGGGCGTAAGTTAGGTATCACGAATATCCGGCGATTTCCATTGCGAACTAAGTTGAGGGTTAAGGAATGTAGAGCCCTTAAGCTGTAGCCTAACTTAGTACGGACCAGTTAGTCCCAAGCTGAAAAAATCGGTGATTTCCAATCAGGTTTAGGGATAATCCTCGAATTAATGAGCATGCTAGGCCTGGGACTAAGGATAAAATTTAGACCCAGGCACACCATGGTCTAAGTTGAGGTTTCCGAAAGCGATGCTTCACTGCACGACGTAAGTGTTGGTATGAAGTGTGATTTCAGGGGCACATTTCCCCACCAGATCAACTCAAGTGTCCCTCTGGTTAAAGGTTGTCATCAGGTCAGTAGGAGATGATAATTTTCCATTTCTCCAATAGGGATACATAATTTTCAGTTCGTAAATGAGAATTGGTTTAGGGTTTCGAAGTATTAACATATTAACATAAGTAATTCGTACCGGGGCCATAGCAACCCCGGGGATGGGGAAACCTTCCCCCCCTCCCCCCCCCCCC
>JAHWFP010224118.1:130656-160907 GCA_023313725.1 Lithobius niger | reverse complement strand
TGTTTCCATGAATGCTGGTTAATCATTATCATCCTTCGGTCAGTTTGAAAGTAACGTTTCAGATGCTTTTTTTTCTATTAGCTTTCGTAACACTTCTGTTTAGCGTAACACTTCTGTTTTTTAGGGGCTGGTATCACAGTTACTGTTCGATTTTTTGGTCATTTTCAACTTTCAACTGCTATTCTGCCGTTTCTAATTTAGGTGGAAGACCCCCCAATTATATTCATTCGAAACGTGGGACTCTTCTTTGCATCAAGCATAAATAAATGGGTTTGTCATTGTTAGGGACCGAGCTACGCCCTTAGGGGCTGGTATCACAGTCACTGTTCGATTTTTCAACTTTCAACTGCTATTCTGACGTTTGTAATTTAGGTGGATGACTCCAATTAGGTTCACTCGAAAGGTCGAAATGTCTTCCTTCGAATGAATCGAATTGGAGTCGTCCACCTAAATTAGCAACGTCAGCATAGCAGTTGAAAGTTGTAAATGAGCAAAAAATCGAACGTTACTGTGATACCAGCCTCCATATTTTATGAACAAGTCAATCCGTTATTAGTATTCCCTGGCCCTGAAAACACAATATTAGACACCAAAATGATTATCCTGTCTGTTCTATATGCAAAGATATGGGCGATATATGATTTTTCAGCCATCTTGGCCGCCATCTTGAATGTTTAAATTTGCTCAAGGGTGACAAAGTGGCACCCCGCAGAATTTCATTAAGTATGTCTTTAAGCAACACAAAACACCACAAAACATTGGCCGGACCTTACTTCCAGGTTTTTAGCCCTGCTACCAGACTAGTATGCGAACTCAGAGCTAGGCTGTGCCTAGCAGGAAAAGAGCCGTCTTGTTTGCCTGTTAGCCCATCACCACCGTTGCTTAAAAATATCATAGATACTGTAGAAACTAAAAATAAAATATGTTTTAAACTGTATATCTACCAAGTTAAAAGTCTTGATAAGAATTAACTTCGCGAAAATCATACACAGTTGGCAAAACTAAAAATTGAGTTGGCTATTTTACTTCATGTAGCCTTTCTCTGTTAGACAGTCCCCAGAAGGCGGTTCTGTAAGGAGTAACTCCTCACCGGTTATTTCGGGCAAGGGGGGGGGGGGGTTACTGATATATTAATATTCCAACATAACATCACTGCCAGGATTTAAAAACTTTCTTAAGTACTGCACAAACGTTAACAAAACTGCATAAAACAAAACTTAGTAACGATTTCTGCCAAGTTTTCACTGTCTGAAGTCGTAAAATGTAACAAATTTCATTTACTAGTTCGTCTGCTAGCCCGTTCTGCCATTGTTTTAGTTAATACAGAACGTGAACTAAATCCGTACTTCATGAAAATCGGGTATAGCTGGCAAAATTAAAAACTGAGTTTGAAAATTGAGTTAGCTGTTTGATTTGCTGTAGTCCTTTTTATGTTAACCTATCGCTACTACGATTTGAGGATCCTTTTGTAATAATGCAGAAACAATTCCATTTTTTATACAACAAACTTGTTAAAAATTCCAAAAAATTCGAAGGTACAATTAGACAATAAGAGTCCGTAATATATCAAATTAAAGGACAAAAGCGACCCAAAGGACACTAAATGAGGGAAACATTTACCTAACATGCCTGAATCAGGAGAAAAATTAAAATGGAGCATGTCGATTTCATATTATATTTAAAAGCTTTTCTTCAATAATACCTCAAATTGTTTTGAACAAAACTGAGTGAAAGGCTTCGCCATTTTTCTCATGCTTTTTTTCATTTTTGAAAAACTGGAGCATGTTGTTGCTTTAAAGTGTGCAAGTTTTTTTGCAGTAATACCCTATACGTCATTTGGGATAAAACTGAGCAAAAAATTTCACTATTTTTCAGCTCTTGACAGTCCATTTGTAAAATATTTCTTCCCTACTGCCATGCTTGCACACAGCAGTTCATTGGCATTCATTACATAGCCTAGACGTCCAAAATGTATCCTTAATCCAACCCCTAATCGTCAATGGCTAGCTACGGGCCTGTTTATGTAATTTTAAACTAAAATCTGATAAATTTGGGAAGAAAATATTTTAAAAAAACTGATTCAGTCATAATTAAGTTTTTACGAAAACTGCTATCCTGAAAACCGAATAAGAAAAATCACCGAAATTTGCTTGAAAACAATTTGATACACGAATCTCGAAGTATCTTGGAGAAGCCAAAGTTCCGCGTTGATACTGTTTACAGGTGATATGACGTCACAGGAAGGGTATTAACCAATCAGAGTACTGTACTAGCTAGACCTCAACATGGAAATCGCCAAGATTACCCAGTACTACTTTAGGCCAAAGGTCGGGGTCTAGCTAGTACTGTACTAGTAAGCCCCCAACTTAGACTAGCATTGAAATCACCAGTAAATTTGGTCCGAAGCTTAGTTCTGAGGTCGAGGTCTAGCTAGGCCGGGGCTTACATTAGGCCCGGTCGTGTTTAGACCTCAACTGGAAATCCTCACCGTTAGTATTAAACTGTTCTTATTAATCACTCTATTATTGGTTATAATAATAATAATAATATTTGGTTTGTCACACACAATATAGTATGAAGGGAAATGGCAGGACCGAGGTCTCTGACACTGGTCCCACAAACAGTTCTCTAGGGGGATGGAGGTAATGTCGGCAGACAAAACTCTGGTCTCCTTAAAAACGGTCTTAGGTCGAACTAGGCGAGTCCACGTCTGAACGTCCGAAGAGAGGGAGACTGGACTAATTTAGATGGTAGCGCATTCCACGGGTTGACAATTCTCACCGCAAAGAAAGAAGATGGAACTTCCGGCCGGGTTTTAGGCTTTACCAGTTTAAAACAGTGGCCCCTTGTTTTTTTCACATTTGAGAGTTCAAAGAAGGGGACATCAATTGGGAGAAAACCCCTAATAATGTTGAAAGCCAAAAATAGATCAGCTTTCAATCGTCGTAGTTCTAGGGATTCCGGTCTCAAACGCTGCAGGCGTGTGGGATATGGAAGGCCTTGAAGACCCGCCAAGGAGCGGGTAAAATGGCGCTGAACGGATTCGATGTGGTAAATATCTACCAGCAAGTGTGGGGACCACACCAAAGAACTTATTAGGATAATTTAAACACAAATGGGAGTACTTATGTTTTTCTTCAGCAATTTGCTTCAGTATTGCTTCAGTTGATAGGTAAAGATGAAAAGTCCTAACAACAGTAAGTTAAAGTCATACAAAAGAACCTAGTAATGCCTGCAATTTAAGAAATAAATATTAAAATCTGTTCAATGGATCAATCTCTAAGCGAGGCAAAAATACTCAATACGAACAACAACAACCAGAATACTACAAGTAGGGGTACATCACAGCACAGTCCAGTAATCCTCTCTGGTAAACCACCCCATCACTGAGGAGATTTTCTTGTGTGACGTCAAGGTTTTATTGAGTGAGGCGAGGTTTTCCTGAGCAATTGGCACGGTTTTCTTGAGTCATTCAAGAAATTCAAGGGTTTCTTGAGTAATACGAGGTTTTCTTGAGTGACGTCAAGATCTACCAAAGCAACTGGATGTGACGTGTAGGTTTACTTGAGTACTGTCGATACGCACGAGTACGAGTCTAGGGTTTACTTGAGGAACCAAACTGACACACTGCAATGTCAAGGCTTACTGGAGTGACACTACTTGAAGAAGCCATTCAGTTTCTTGCATGTGCCTGAATTGACAAAGAGCCAGTTTGAGAGATACTTGATTTATAACCCAGTCGGCCTTTGCTTGAAGAAGCCATATCCTTCCTTGGTACAAGGTCATTTCAATTCTGTAGCATGCAAGTTTTATCATGCTTGGAGTAATTACGCTTGTTCTAATCATGCATGGTAATATTATCGTGGACACTCCGTTGAGTGTCGCATTGCTACCTATTAACAGAGGCACGTTAACTATTAATCTTTGAGCACGCAGCACTATCAATTACTAATAATTAATAATTTAATAAGACATAATTGTCTTATTAAATTATTAATTATTAGTAATTGATAGTGCTGCGTGCTCAAAGATTAATAGTTAACGTGCCTCTGTTAACGTGCCTCTGTCAGATGACATCCTCCCACGATGTATCCTATACGGCAGGAGGTACAGATGCAGGTGGTACAGATGTATGACAAGATTTAGATTAGGGGTTTGAATAATATCTCTGTAATGTGTGGTGCAGTGGCAACCCGGACTACTGCACTGTGACTGAGGTTGGCGCTAATGACCAAGCTGTCGACGCGGCATTAAGTCTCAATTCCCCCCCCCCTATACGGCTGAACCATATTAAACCAAAGGGAATAAACCGTTCTTAATACCAACTACCTCTCAACAAACTAATAAATTAATCCATCGGCTTGCTGTTTGACCAATTTGGCATGACCCGGACCAGGGTTTACCTAGTCGCTTGCACAAGAAGAGTAGACAAGATAGTAATATAATAAATTATTTAATTTGTTTTTAGACAAAGGAAATCAGTATTTCTCAGAGGTATACATGGTTCCAAATTACAGTATATTCTCATTATAGGCAATGACAAATACTGAAACTTGTTCACAATATCAGCAAAACATAGGCTATCAACTTACAAGAAATGGTTCACCTGTAAATCAAGCTAATTTTGACACTGTATTCTGCAGTACCGTCTAACTTATTTTGGTATCACACCAATTACTAGTTATTGCTATTAATCTGAAATAATCACTATTTGTAAGTAAAGCTGTCTTAGTTACATTGTTCGGAGTTACTTAATTTCTTAAAAACCTTTGGCTCACAACACCTTAAATGCAAGAGTAAAAGCTCTTTTGGCTTACCGTCACACTCTTGTAACAATCAGACACCTCTTCAGTTGTGTTGGCCTCTTCACCCAAAGGGTAGTTTGTCGGTGGTTTTTTGGATAAGGAGCATCTAGTTACAACTTTTAAGACCTATTGATGCTACTTACTTCAGACTAAGAGTGATGGATTGGATCTCAACGGCAAGAATATGCAGAGAATGAACTCCCATTAAGATCAGATGATCGGCGATAGACACAAAATGAATGCAAGACATCGCCTTTTTAAGCTCTAACAACCCTTTGGATCTGAAGTGCCCTGAAGGTAAGTCCGTGCATAATTATTATCAAATTTCTATGGAAACTCCCGTGACATCATTTCGAACGAATTAAGGCTTGGGGCATTGGTTCTGAACTATGTGGCGAGGTATGACTTATACTTCTAAAATGTAGTTGGAAATGGCAGAATTCTCACAAGAGGCGTTTACTGACATTCATTTCCAAATGACATAGGCTAGTTTGTGTACAAAAATGAATTGGATCCAGGGACGTGTTCTAGTCTCGATTCGAGTGAGGTTACTATACTTTTTGAAGCAAGTGAGGGTTCTGTTTTGAACAATACAATGAAAGGTAGGAGATGTGACCTGCTTTCTATTTTAGCTTTGCAAAATGGTTACAAGTTATTGTTCTTTTTATCCCTTCCGATTTTCTTGACATAGTTAGGGGAGGTGAATGTGACCTTCGATCACCAAGTCAAAAGCTTCCTTGCTCAACGCTGGGGATTAAAGCGGCTTCAGTGCATTTGCAAAGGAAAATATTACTTTTTACAAACAGTATTTTGAAAATACAACAAATCGGGAATGTGGCCTGACAAAATGCGTTATGCTGGCTGAAAAACAAAACGACAATAATATAGCAAGTTCAAATTGGCGTTTTTTCATTACACATAACGATATGATCAGTATGAGTCTTTAAACTCCTTCGCTTCAAGTAACTTCTGGTTAATTTTGCTGATATATTTATATTCTCTTAAGAAATGAAGGTGTAATAGAACATGAAAATGATAATGTCGGTTGTAATGTACATGAGAACACAAGTAATGCACTGTTCACGAAAAAAGTCCTTTTAATGGTGGATTTTGACGGACTTGAAAGTGTTTTGAGTTCTATAGTTCTTTTTGTGGTTATAGACATTCAGTTGACTGGAAAAAACACTAGTGTCACTGTGTATTTAAGACAAAGTTCTTTTAGCGCTACTTTTAGGTTTGTTACGCCTGCTGATTTATTGTGTCTGTGTCTGTTCCACTTGCATGTAATGAGTTTGTAGGCTATAGCTTTGGATTTCGTTGGATTCCTGCTGGTTTGACTGAATGTCTGTTTTGATAGTGATTTGCACAGTGTAGGCGATGATAGACCTGAACACCGGGAACCAAACGTCGTTTTTATTTTGTTTAGTACCACACTTTAAATGGGTTTCACATATTTTAAGAATTTTTACTTTGAAGCTATCTCCTCCCCACTATGTGTGGTGCTTGAACCAGGAACCATTTGTCGCTTATCATTTTTGGCAATAAATAAAATATCAAAAATGCAACTCATTCTGCTCTTGGGCCCTCAACCACCCCAAACTTTACATTAGTTTTCTAGTTTCACTTATTTTACCACAGTTTAGCTGGATGATTGCTATGGAGTTAAACTGCTAAATAAAGTAAACAGTACTGGTCAAATGTTGCTATTTAAAACGTTACAAACACAGAGGTAGAAATATTTCCGATAGTCTTTCTGTTTTCAGTATGTTTTGTTTACAATATTTGGCATTTACTGTTTAACCTCCTGAGACCCGACTATGGCTTACGTGTCCTCTACAAGGGACAACACAAGATAGCTAAAATAAGTCCCAATGCACGACCCGAGCTTTATTAGGGGTCCCCGGGGACCTCGAGTAAAGCAAGCAAGCCCAGCCCAATGGTTAGCGTCCTCGTGTCCAAACCAAGTGAATGGTGGTTCGAATCCCCCAGCCGACACAACTATCATTAAAAAAAATTGTCACTCGGGTCTCAGGAGGTTAATCTAAAAATGGAAACTGTCGAATTACCCTCCTTTTCAACTGCTGTGGTTATCTTGGTAGGGAGTTAACCAATATTATTTTAGCATGCCTGGACTAATCATAATTGGACTACTCACGCATGGTAAATTATCGTAGAAATTCTGTCGAGCCTTATTGGCCCTCCTTTATACCGCACCTGGTATAGATAATTTTTTATTCAAATAAATTGGTTTGCGGAAGCCGCACAACGTAAGCAATGCTAGAGCTGTACACCAGGAACCAAATGTCGCTTTAAATTTTTGTTAGGACCAAACTGTAGATGGGTTTTTTGTTTCACATATTTTAAGAATTTTAAATTTGAAGCTATCTCTATCACCGCTACGTGTGTGCATTGAACCAGGGATCGTAGGTCGCTTACCATTTTTGGCACGTATGAAATTACCAAAATGCAAATCATTTTTCTCTCTGGATTTCTCCTATGCCACATTTTACATGAATTTTCTAGTTTCAGTAATTCGACACAACTTACCCAGATGATTAATAAGGAGTGAACCGGCTAATAGTAAAAAGTCTACAGCAGCTCCAATGTTGCAGTTTAAAACATTACAAACGCAGACGAAGAAATATCCCTACAGTCTTTCCGTTTTCAGTATGTTTTGTTTACGTTATTTGGCATTTATCATTTAATCTATAAATGAAAACTATCGAATGAAAGTCCTTTTCAACTTCTATGGCTGTTTCGGTAGGGAGTTGGGCAATATACCTTTTTTATTCAAACAAATTTGAATAAAAATTTTATCAGTGGTGCCAGGGCCGACCATCGCACTAATATTTACGTTAGTATCACACTTCACCTGTGCTTTCTTGTTTCTTGTTTTTTAATCTCCCTTACTTTGCGAAATAGTCGCAGAACACCGAGTTAGTGATTATTCCACGTCATTAATGTAAAACTATACTTATAAAAAAATAATAAATAATAAAACATTTGTTTCGCCAATAATGCACAACCGGTCAGGTAAGGGCATGTGACTTCTAAAAACCATCCGAGTTAAAATATACAATGTTTCAGTCGAAGTAGGAATGGTCCTAATTTTGCGTCCTCTAAAAGTCTCCAGAAGGTAGTAACAGAAGGAGCAGAGATGGTGGTGTCAGGCAATGAGTTCCATGCTGGAACAACCCGAATGCTAAAGCAGTGCAGCCTATAATTTAACTTATGTTTTGTGATAACTAATTTTATCCTGTGCCCCTTTTTTTGTGACAGAGCTTCGTTCCAGTATTGACAACTCAGGTGATGTTAACCCGTGCAAAACTTTGTAATCGAGTACATGGTCAGATTTCAAACGTCGAACTTCTAGGGACTGCAAGTAAACAAACTCCTAAACGAACTCCGGTTTTATTTCCTTTCTTCCGATACCTTTCTCAAATTTTTAGCCTTCCTATTTCCAGACTAGAAGAGTTTAAATATACAAACATCTAAACCGACTATACGATTTTAGTGGTTAAGACTAGCTACATCGCTCTTTTCGTTCGCTCCACTGGTGTCATCTCGCTTCGTTCAAGGAAATTCCTTATTGGTGCACCTTTTAAATAAGGTTTAGATGACTATGTATTTTGTCACTAATCCTCCGTAAGTGTCATCCCTACTTGTAATTAGTATTAAAGAACGTTTAAGCGAATAAAATACGGATGTAAGCCTTAAAAAACGTAAACCCCTAAAGGAAAAGATATTACAAAAAGACATGTAAGCCATCAGCGTCGCACTAATACGTGTAAAAGAATATCCAGCAACCCATAAAACAAGCTGGAGCTTCTTTTACACATATTAGTGCGATGCTGGTGGCTTACATGTCTTTTTGTAATATCTTTTCCTCTAGGATTTTAAGTTTTTTAAGGCTTACATCCTTATTTTATTTGCCTAAGCGTTTTTTAATGCTAATATCCATTTTTATTCTTGTTTCAGCAATAATAACACAGAAAAGAATACTGTAATCACCTTAAAATAACTGTTATAAGATAGCCTTTTTAATACACAATCTTAGAGCGATAAAATTTGAAAATTGGCTCTTTGGTACGATCTCTAGGTGAGAGCAAAATTTCCCCACGAAGAAGAATAACAATAATTGTATTCAAATTAAAATAGCGTTCAAAAGACTATAGGCCTTCTTCATAACTATGTTTTACTCTGTAAAACTTGAGCATCGATTTATCGATTTTCAGTTGTAGTACAGCTGTTACGGGCTAGAATTTGGGCGAATTATGACCATCGAGCAAAAAGCCATGAATTTTGGTACACAAGCCAATTCTTAGCTAATAAATCGAGCTAGCTATGGAATCTCTCGAGATACCCCCAAGGCCCCTTTCTGTCCCCTACCACACTCACCTGTACTACTATGAATTTTGGTACTATGAATTTTGGTACACCAATCATTCCTAGTAGTAGAAATTGAGCCAGCACTAATGGGCCTTGGAAGATTTCGAGGAAATTCCATAGTTACTTAGATTTTTACTGCTAAGAGACCGTTGTGGTGCCTTGTAGATTATCTCGAGTGGATTCCAAAGATAGTTCAATTTGTACTACTCTGACTTGTGAACCACAGTTGAAGTGTTTAGCCCGATCTGCAACAATTTGTTGGCCAAGCATCAGATAGAGCTCACACGGGAGTGCTAGGGGGGCCCCTTGGGATATTTCGTAGGGGTACCATGCTTGGTTTGATTTGTAATGCTAAGAATGACTTGTGTGCCAAGTTTCAAGCTTTCAGCTCGATCTGCTAGAAATTGTTGGTCAAACCTCAATGGGGGGGGGGGGCATAGGAGGCTGCTGGGGGCCCTTTTGGGGTTATTTCATGGGTTCCGTGGCTTGTTCGACTTCTACTGCTAAGAATGACTTGTGTACCAAATTTCAAGCTTTTACCTCGATTTGCGAAAATTTGCAGGTCAAACCTCAGTGAGGGGCACAGGGAGGTGCTCGGGCTCCTATAAGGGTATTTCATGGGGGTTCATTGGCTAATTTGATTTATACTGCTATGAATGACTTATGCACCAAATTTCATGTTTTTGTTAGGTAAGAAATTTTGTGTTACATGTCCTTTGGGAGATTTGTACCAGTTGCATGGTACAGTATTGAATGACAAAGCAATCACTGTGGCCTAACGGTGTTGACCTGGAAGAAGGAAGGGATTAGGAAACGCCGAATCGTTTAGTTTAAAACCCCTCTTGTTGGGTATAAACTAATGATCCCCTCTTGCCAAACGGCCGGTGAGGCTGAAGGGTCTTCGCCAGTCGAGTCTTAAGGGGCAAAGAGTGGTTGGTCCCAGCGGGCCTCTTGGTCGTTGACCAGCAGACCGGATCTGAATTTTTATTCGGTGCGACATAGCTGCCTACTGAAGATCGTATTAGACGAAAGTAGCTTAAAAGTTCATTTGAGAGGCACATGGATCTTAATTTGCTCAAAAGAATGCCATACTATCTACTGTAAGGTGTAACATAGGCCAATGAGAAGAAATGTGGGTTTACTCATCACGAAAGTGAGATCATGTTTATTCACAGGGTGTTAAAGGGCCATACCATCTTTACAAACATCTTTGGTCCCCAGTTGGTAATTGTTTCTTTTTGTTACCATCTACTCTTTACCTTTACTTGTTCCTGTATCGGTTTAACCTATGAAGGATGCAAGGCGCCTTTAACGAAGCCAAAGTCATGCTGGACGATGGAAAATCGGGTTAATTCCTCAGAAATGACTTCCTAAGGGACCCTTTGCTACCTGGCGCCGCAGTATCTACTAGCTGCTTGCATGAATCGTCCTCATTAATATTGGCATAAGCCAGGAATGGTGTTCTGTTTTTAGGCCTATAAAGATGGCTGGCAAGACTCCATCTTGTTTTTCCTCACCATTAACAGTGTTCGGAGTTGAAGCTCAATTTACTGCACCTTCTCCCTCGGATTTCAGGAGCAAAAAAAAGTAAGAAAGGGGACGGCAACCAATGAGTGACAATCCAATTTGGAGTATGTTACAAAGAGTGCGGTACAACTTATTATCGACTACAATCACTGAACAGTATTGTCCCTGCTCGGGTAAATTGTGGGCATTACAATATTCAACATGTATTTAGCATCAACGAATAATTGGTCTACAATAAACGGAATAAAGGATGTTTGTTACACAGTCTTCAGGTTATTAGCCTCGGCCGAGGATTTGGGGTTGATTTAAACGTAAGGAAGAACACTACAACTTGTGACCGGTTTACTGGGTAAGTTATTTGTAACCAATATTTCCAACCAATATTTGCTTACGTATTAACATGTATACAAGTTTATTTTGCATCAGGTCGTGATTTACATTATTTATGTAACGTACGAATAAGGTGTCTGGGGAAGAGGTAGGAAGCACAGTTTGGCAGGGAAGCCTAACCCTGACAGTCAGGGAAGGGGGTTCTGGGGAGGGTTGGGGAGGCGCTGAAGGCACTTGGGAGTATTTCATGGGGGGCCATGCCTGGTTCTAGTTTTACTTTTAAGAAAGACTTGTGTACCAAATTTCATGTTTTTTTAGCTTGATTTGCAAACATTTTTACTTCACTTAATGATTTCTGCCCGGTCCTTTACAATATTAATTGCTCTGCCGACGAGAATACTGCAATCACATCAAAATCGTGTTCAAAGGGTCCTGGTCGGTGTTTATACCTATATTTTAGCTATACAAATAGAAAATCGGTTAACTGGTTCGATATCTGTGTGAGAGCAAAAGTTCTAGCCCAATTGGCTTTCTCTGTCAAGACTATTGTAGTTCCATTAAAATAGCCTGTGAAAGGCCCTAGGCCTTGTCCATACATTCGTTTTAAGCTAGAGAACTTGAAAATTGGTTCAGTGGTTCGATGTCCAGGTGAGGGCAAAGAGCCGCAACAACAACATTATTGATTTCTGCCCAGTGCTCTAAAATATTAATTACTTTGCCTACGATAACGCTGCAGTCACATCAAAATCCTACTCAAAAGGCCCTGGTCGGTGTTCATATCTACATTTTAAGCTATACAAATTGAAAATAGGTTCATTGGTTTGATCTCTAGGTGAGAGCAAAAGTTCTAGCCCATTTGGCTTTCCATGTCAAGAATATTGTAGTTACTTTAAAATAGCCTATGAAAGCCCCTAGGCCTTGGCCATACCTACGTTTTAAGCTATAGAAATGCAAATCAGTTCAGCGGTTCGATCTCCAAGTGAGGGATAAGAGTCCAAACAACAACAACAACAACAACAACAAATGGCCATGCTGTGAACACCGACGGTTCGATTGTTGTACTTAAAATCTGTAGTGCGGTGAAATAGTTATGACACGACCCCAAATACCGAATTTCGTTGGCCCATGTCAATTCTGGGCGAAACTACAGGAGTTCAATTTTAACGTTTAACATGGAAGTTCATGCTGAGAGCGTTCCTTGATGCCTGTTTTCTGCATGTGGGTATGGATCAATGCTCGTAGAGACTACTTGTTGAAATTTCTATTGCTCTGACCGACGTATCTCACCCTAAAATGAGTGTTGCTTCAACTCATAAACCTACTCTTTGCCTTAAGTAAGATAAATATTTTATTAAGCTATAAATGGCATGAAACTCGACAATAAGCTTGTATATGCCAGTCATCACCCAGTCATACATTTCCTAACACTGGTTTCTAACACAATATAAACATCTATAGTCTATGTGATTTTAATTATCAAATTTTCAATGTGTTTGAAAAACTTACACTTTTTATCGACAACAATTCCAATGTTTGCAGCTTGCTCGACTTTTTTGATCAAGCTGCCCATGCAATCTCTTACGACACAGTTTTTACTGTGGGCTTTTATTCACAATTTTCGTTTTTCATACGAGATGGGTAATATTCGTAAAATTTGTCTTCTTATTACTGATATATAACTCATTTTCGTTGATATCACCATTCATAGCTTCTTGCAAGACTTCTTACAAGTTTTTTAGTCATTAAATTTTAATTTTCATTAATAATAGCATACATGTCATCTGCGAAAATTGTAATAAAAGTTTTCCAAATTAATCGTCGACATAATTTAAATATAATAATAACAGCAGTGGACCGAGAGTTGATCCCTGCGACTCACCATAGGTTATAGCTATCCATTCACTGAGCTCATGAATGCTTTTAACACTACACTTTGTGTTTGTCAAGTAACTATTTATAATGTTCAACATTTTACCTCTGATAACAATTTTTTTTATATTTTTCACAAAGAACTTTCTTGTTAAGGGCATTAGTTGCCCTCTACAAATGTTTCAGAATTAAACCTGTGTATTTGCCATCGTTAAATGCACTCACAATTTTGTAATTAACCTTGTTAAGCGCGTCCAACCTTCCTTTTCCTTTTTATAACCAATTGATTTTTATTTTGGAGTTTGGATTTATTTATGAATTTGTCAATACAGTCAGTTTTAGCACCTTTAAATTTTCATTTTTAATTTCTCTGGCCAACTTTCGTGTTCAATTATTGAGTTAATCAGGTATGTCAAACATTCCCTTGGTTTTTTTTTCAAAGTGCTCAATTAAAAAGCCAACATGTCCAGTCGACTTTTTTACTTTAAGCCTTTTTAAACTTTTCATCACTTCACATACCGAAGCTGTTGTCAATTAGATGGTTTTATCAAAGACTGCTTTAGTAGACGTATCAATTTATTCGGCCTTTAAATTGTGGCTGGTCCAGTATTAATGCGACCCCAGAGTTGTAATGTTATCATTCCACATCCACCTTTTGGATCTTTTGTGTTGGTGCCAGTGACCTTTTATCGGACTTAATCAGTCGTCCATTTTCAATACTGAACACATTTTTAGTCTATTATTTACTGCCTGTATTGAGGAGAAAGTGCTGTTTCCGTTGACAAACGCTGATTTTCGCTTGCTTCGCGAAAATAGTGCAAACCCTCTCTCCAAAAGAACGTGACTTAATAATGTAGCTTTGAGCCAGCTGCGTTCTCTCTTTGTACTTGTATTGAACTAAGTTCTTTAATGCACATTTTCACTTTCACTTTGGCCTAATCTTTTTTCCTTTTATTTTCTTCTTTGCACAAAATAGAATAAATACGTCAATTAAAAATTATTTATCTATTAAAAAGATGAATGTCGTATTTCCGTTACCAATGACCATTTATGAACCCAATATATATATACTGTATATATATATATATATATATATATATATATATATATATATATATCATTGCTTCTTAAATTACACCTGCCTACTTTAAAGTAGCAACTGCCTAGTTTAAAGCATACCTACCTCATGTCTGAAATTATTAACCCATTGTCGCTGCTTCGACGGAAATCGACCTTACAACCTTCTCCTTAGCAGGATGACACCTTAGCTTTTTTCATTAAGCTATAGTGACTTGAAACATTCCAAGTTTAAAACAGATTAGAAAACAAACAAACACGAACTCGTTTCATCGTAAGGTAATGTTTAACTCATTCGAAGTCAAAACAGCCAAGGGACACAAATAATCTTTCCTGTAAGGTTTCAGATACTATAGTGTTGCTGTGCTGTTTAGTCCACATGAAAGTTTTCTGCTGTATTCAAATGTTTTTACTATGTTTACTTTTTTCACATGATAGCTCAACTATAATAAGAAGAACCAGGTATTAAATGGCTTACTCCTTGTTGGTATGCTGCCGCCAGACCGTTGTTGCTAGACGTTCCCGAAAAGTTCGAAGCTTGCACGAAAAAATAATTTGGTCTGCAATTGTTGATGTCGTGTTTTGTTGGGTGATTTTTGCAAACGGTCATTTTTCGCTAATTTGGGGCATTTACGACCTAAATCTCGGCACAGGATAATGAGTCGTGCTGAGTTTGGCAACAAACATCACAACAAACATCACACCATTTCACTTGTCGAGGTTGTAAACTGTTGTAGCGCGACACCATACCTTGACACAAATTAACTCGTGTAGGAATGCCAGCTAAGCTCCTTTCAATACAAAATTTGACCCTCAATAACGTTGTAAATGAGTTACTACTAGTTACTAGCTAACTACCTAGCTAATAGCTAGCAAGTCCGGTCATCCCTATGTTAAATCCCATAGGGTGCTAATTCATCAATCCCGAGATAATGGGAAGGCTTCCAGCTATGAAATTGGACGAATCGGTGGACAATACGAACTGCTTACCTTTTATGGTTTTGAGCCTATGGTGTAACGGGGATGGGGTGGGAGGGAGTGTAAGTACGAAAGTATTGTTATAATCATTGTTAGTATTGTCGACATCGTCACTCATTGGACGGCCAAAGATCGGACAATGACAACGTGTATACTGACGTATGTGCCTAGACAAACACTAGTGTATCACGATGAATCTAAACGAAGTCGCCAGAGGAATGTATTCACGTCCAATTCACGAAAAAAAAACCTGTAAAAACAAAGCAAAATAAACAAAGCCTAAAATTGGTAAAGAGGCCATTAAGTTGAGAGTGGTTCAGCCCTTCAATGGAGTGATATCTACACACCAAAACTAACTAAATAAAATAAATTACAACAAAATTAAAACCAAACCAAAAACCTATAAAGAGGTGATTAAGTTGAGAATGGTTCGGCCACTAGGCAAAAGGTAGTAGCAAAGTGCTGAAAACCACTTTCTTGTTGCCGTGGCACCTTATTATACATCTGCACGGTAATTGCAGTTGAGTCTAATACACAATTAAAAAATAAAGGAGTGATCATATCAAAAACCAAAATGACAAAAAGGCCGGCAAGTTCCAGACCCTTTAAGGGAAGGCAAGGCCCTTCAAAGAGGAGATATCAACACACCGAAACATTAGCCAACTTGAGCACACTGAATAATACTTTGGACTTTAAATTAAAACTTGAACATTGCTACCAAAAGTAGCAATGTTCTAGTTTTCGTTTAACTTTCGAACTAGTAAGCGGAGCTGTGTTTAACTTGGCGAACGTTTTGGTGTGCTATATCACTCCTTTGAAGGGCTGAACCATTCGGAACTTGGCGGCCCCTTTTTCCAGTTTTGGTTTTTGATATGATTAGGATTTAAGAACACGCTTAACAGAAATTTGGAGAAATTTACTTTCTTCTGATACTTTTCTCCAATATTTGATGTAACTATTCTAGAGGCGTAGTTAGACACACATATAAATAAAAACACACACTGAACGGTTTAATCATGTGTGATAATAATCTACATAATAAAATCGTTGAACTCAGCATTTTTCAGCAGCACTTTTAAAGGCACATAACTCCCTCCGGTATATTTTAACAGGTTTCCTCGATACATTACCGGGAATAGTTTTATATGAATTCATTTACCTTTTATTTGATCGTCTAAGGGTACGATCCCGGTGACAGATGTGGCGCGTGTACGCTAGTAAGCTTCTTTTTTACCGCTCGGTCCGAGGAGTATCTCACTCCCGCCAGAAAGCGTCTGGGTGTTTCTGGGGCTCCTTTTTGTGACGACGTCACGCGATGTTTACATGCCTAGTCTGTGACGTAGTAATTCTTCGTGCACTTCAAGTCACATGACTTGAGCTAAAGCTAAGTGAGATAGTAGCTGCCTTACTCGAGGCACGCAGCTTCAATCCCAGTTAACCTTGATCTGAGCGTATCAGGAGAAATGGCGAGTGATGAACGCATTTATTTATTCCATCCACCAAGTAGATTTGCTACCGAATCGGTAAAGGAAAGGACAAAACGAGAATTGGATCGACAATTAGGTTTATCCTATGTTTACCGCAAGAAACTAGGAAAGAAGGGGTGGGTCAGGGATGTCAGGATCCTGACACAGTGATGGACAAAACCAAAGGCGGAGAAGAAATTAAATTGAGGATTGAGTTTCAGACGTAAATTGTCGTAGCAGACATAAGGCCTATGGAAAAAAAAAACGTTTGGCTGCAGTACAAATTAAATTACAACTAGGGTCGGTCGGGAGAAGCTTTTTTTTTTTTTGATGGTACACTTAAAACAGACCCAATTTTATGCCTTTTATTTAAGCTGTTTCTGTACAGTAACGCCGCGTATGATGCCCGCATATACTAAAACGTGAAATCACAAATTAGGCTGCAAGGGAAAAAATAACGGTCTGGAGGACAAAATGAGATCGGTCGCAGGGGCGTAAACTGACTGCCCGAAGAAGGGGGGGTTAAATGTCTCCCCTCCCTCCCCCCCCCCAAAAAAAAAGCGATACATAATTACCGGTCCCTAAGCATGCCTCCTTGAAATTGCCAATAATTAATATACGTAACATAGCGATAGAACGTAAATTTCGACATCAACACAGAATGAAGACCCCAGAATCTTTTATTTGGTCAACTACGTTCAAACAAAACTAATGTGTGGGTATTTTACCGCAGCAACAGACAGGAGACATTGATGATCATAACGTGCAGTCAGTCACCAGCGCCAGTGTTTGTTTACCTTTTAGCATTCGTACAACGTGTCACATGGCGCGGCTCCGTAATGAGTATGATCTAGCGTCGGATGTGACGTCATGCTTGTTTCACAGAGCAATGCGCGCTGCGGTCGTGTGAACTATATTTTAGCGCAGTTGACGTATGAGTAAAGCGGCCAGGACGGAGGGATTTATGTGCTTTTAAGAGAAAGTAAGAAAGAATCGAACAATCGAATAGAACACGGTGAAATTTGCATTCGTGGTCGTGAAGACAAGAAATAAAAGTCAGCCCCTGACTGGCAATGAAAGAACCACGGTAGATATCCAGCAAACAGTAAAACTTTCAGCAGTTTATTCCTGCCTTGATCACTACACACTTTCTCTGAAAAATTAAAAACACTACAAAAAACATAAAAACAAACGCTGCACCAAACGTGACAGTCATCACGTCTCCATCTTGAGCAGTGTCGATTTTCATTCTTCATGCACGTGTTATGTCTGTCTATGCTGCCTAATAATTCTTCGTTTACGTGCTATGGGTTTCAAACTTTCGTCTAAACCAGTGACTGTTGATGGGTAAAATTAAAGAATTCTTATTTCAGCTAAACGCATATGGTTTTTAGTTCAAGCTAAGCTTCGTTGGCAGCTAAAACTTTAGAATGGCAAATTTATTTCGTAGATGTGGGCTTTCAGAGCTGAACTAAATTGTTTCATAGTGGACAATAACAATCACTGCAGACCACGAGGGTTATCATTGCTATCTTGCAAAGTGGTCGGCAACAATAACACCACTGTAAATGAAAAAAAAAAAAACAATGAGGCATTGTTTTGACGCCGATTTACTTTCTGCTTCCCACAGAAAAAAATCGTCACTTGCCGCTGGACTAAAGGTTTCAACTTTGTTCTACAAAAGCGTATTTATTTACTGGCTATCGAAATATTTAAATGTCAGTGCCTGGAGACTGAGTCCGGATAAGGGGTCGAGGCTGCCTCATACCCGGTGTCACTGATTGAGTAAAGCGAAGATAAAATTTTTATTAACGAAATTTAATTCGGTCAAACCTGGACCTACACATGAGCGACCAAACCGTACAAATGTAGCGAACGGTGCATCCAACATCACCCGTGTGCACAACGAATTCAGCAAACAATACAACATAATTAGCCAACGAAAATGTTTTTCATGCAACGATGCTTGAGTGCACACACGCGTCCAACACCCATAACTGCTTTGCTAAAGGTCGTTGTGGGCAATTAAGATTAAACGATTAGTGAAACTCGGTTAAATATTGAAAAAAAATAACAAAGCCCACGGGCTAAAGGTTTCGACTTTGCTGCACAAAGGCGTACTTATTTTTTTCCGGTGCAAATAAATATTCATATGAAAGTACACAGAGTTTGGGTCAGGTGAGGAGCTCATTGAGTGAGCAAAGCGAATGAAAATCAGCGTTTGTTAGCTAGTGTGCGCAAAAATACATAGACGGGATACACGCTTTCCGAAACAAACACATGATGTAGCAAGGCGTCCAAATGTTGCAAATGATGCATGAAACACCCTCCGTCCACAGCACGGCCTTCACCTAGTACGACATTATATAGCCAGAGAAATTTTTTTTCATGAAAGGATGCTTGAGCAATGAGCATGCCAATTTTTAAAACGGTGCATCCAGTGATTTGAGTCACAGGATGTGCTGATTGAGTGAGCAACACGAACAAAAATCAGCATTTGTTAGCCAGTGTGCGTAAAAATTGGATTGAAGGCACTTATCCGTTGAAAGCGTTTGGTAGCTAGCGCACACAAAAACTGGATTGAACAAATTTAATTCGATGAAACATAGACATATACACATGAGCAACCAAACAGTACCAGTGTTATGAACAGTGCATCTACGACCAGCCTTGCGTAGTGCCTGCTTCCACTAGTAATATCGTAAAACTCAAGACTACTACGAAGACACGAAGACTAAAGTAAGTATCTAACAACCACTTTAACAATTACTTTAAACTTGGGGAGCTCAAAGCTTTGTAACTGATACCTAGCAAAGTGGTTGGATACAATAACAATGTAACAATCGCTTTAACAATTAGTATTTGGAATAAGCAGAAAAATATTTCACTTCCGGATACCAGCAGCAAACTTTAGGTGTTGACTAAATACATATCAAAGGCTGCAAATCAACCAGGAGACAACCTCTGAAACGATCGTCAAAGTGACTGGCAAGTAGATTTTTTAAAATCGCATATTTTAGAAACTACTGAACGGATTTTAATGAAACAGGTCTCATTTTCAAGCTCAATGTGTTATTTTTAATCAAGTTATGTACACATTTTGCTGTAAATATAATAGTTTTCGTTTTATTCGTTAAATATGAGATTTTTTCATACATCATGCAATTTTCTTTACTTGCTACTGCCAAAATAAAATATTTACTCAAAATTAATGTAACATTGTTGAAAATAGTGTTTTCTATCACTATAATTACAGAATGAGTTTTATGGTATGCTTGGAATTGACTTCTTTATGTATACGTGTATAGGTTAAAAAATGAATGGATTACTAGCAATAGTCATTATCATTTACAAATACCATTTAGTCTCAACAAAAAAATTACATAAGCAATTTTTTAATACGATGGTTGGATGAAGTGGTTGTGTTAAGTATCTTCTTTTCAATACGACGGTCTGGTTAGGTTATAGGTTAGGTTAGATTTGGTGTTCACTTGTATTTCACTGGTGAACATTTAAGTGTTTACCACCCAAAATGTAAAGTATGAGGTATTCAACACTTGGAATTTGTGTCAGTATATTCAGTTCCGTCATTATTCACATTCTTGAACAATGACCTTCGCATGTACTCAAAAGAGTGCACCGGCGCCCTTTTTTACACAGTGGCACTATGTACATCGTTCCTTGCACTTATACGTAACCAGTTCCTATCAATGTTTGCTAACGTCTGGAAGTGTAGTCTAAAGAGGTCTGAACGTGGTGCCATCATCTTTTTTCCTTCACTACTAAGATGCATCCTGAATCTTAAGATTTACAGTAAAGCAGTTTTTCCAAAAGTTACAGTGAAGCATTGCTAGTTTTAAGTGTTATAACAGCGTATCCGCCATTGGTGGGAAATGTTCAATGTCTCCATTCATCTAGTAAACAGCATCTTGCGTGATTGATTTACTTGTTCTGCAGCACTTGCGGCATAGTACATTAAAACCACAAAACGTTCAAGCATAGAAAATGAAAACAGCATCAGCGTTTTGTAGTTCTAATGTACTTGATGTTCATTGTGTTTTCCAAGAATTTTCTAATATATCAACAACAGCAGCGTGACATATTGGAAAATTCTTGCAAAACAAAATGAACATCACGAAAAGACATCCATGTTTTCCAGCCAATTTTTTTCTCTAATATTAGAAAGGGACGGCACCGTGGCACACGCATTGAATGCATGGAAGAAATGAATAAACTCGATAAATCACTGAGACGCTTAGAAGATAATTCATAAATGGACAAATAGTTCAAGTTCTTCCCGGTTCCATACTCACACCACAGTTCTTTGGCGTCTGTTATGGGTAGAAACGCAAGTAAAGGTATGGAAACTACGTCCAAAGCTACTGTTTTAATAAAAATTTGCTGTGTCCGTGTATAGAAGCAAACGATGCATGCAAAAGAAATCTTCCATCTGCTTCTTCTCGTGATGATGGAGATCTTGAAGCTATATTCTCTTCTGCAGTTGATGACAACACTTTGTCCTCGAAAGTGCAAAATACTTCTTTGCCAGGGCTTACTATTGTAACTAAATTAGTTGCCGACATATTGAACAGTTCATCCTTATTCCTATCTTCAGTTATATACTGTTTAAAATTGTGTGTGGGGAGGGGATTGAGGCTTAATGGCGCGTCGACAACTTGGTCATTAGCGCCAATTGTGTGGGACCTTCACTCCAGGTTTGACTGCTATTCTTTTCAACAGAACCCCTAAACATGCGAGTTTGCGACTTTAAATTTCCATTGATATACTGGTGAAATAATCTCATCTTTGTATAGGGAATTACACCACCTTCGTTCTATTGCTGAAACGTTATACTTGCTCCTGGTGTCAACATGTGCACAACGACAGCTCCATCAATGATTAGAGCTGATGCAGCTGATATTGGTGCTGTGACTTCACTTGATGAGCTGCAGGATTTTTTTAACGCAAGATACAATGTTAGCTTTATTTGAAGGCAGACGTAGATCACCAAACCCTCATATTCAAGATACATCTCAATGGGGATGGAAAACAGATGATGGCACCACGTTCAGACCACTCTAGACTACACTTCCAGATGTTAGCAAACATTGTTAAGAAATGGTTACGTGTAAGTGCAAGAGCCGATGTACACAGTGCCGCTGTATATAAAAAAAAGTCTCTACTGCACTCTTTTGTGTACATGGAAAGGTCATTGTTCAAGAATGGATGAATAATGAGGAATTGAATATATTGACAAGAATTCCAAATGTTGAACATCTCATAGTTTACGTTTTTGATGGTAAACACTTAACCCAACCTATAACCTAACATAACCTACAATCTAACTAGATCGTAGTTTTATAAGTGGATACTGACTTCACTCAACCACCGTATTCTAAGTAAAGTTGCTGATGTAATTTCTATGTTGAAAATAAATAGTATTCATAAATGGTTGTTTACTTATACATATACTATACACAAAGCTACGTAATATGTAAGCATACCATAAACCCGTTCTGTAACTATAGTGATATAAAGACAACCATTTAAAAAAATATTATATTTTGTTTTGGAAAATATTTCTGTCAGTTTGTTCAGAAATGAACAGCGCCATGATTTGTGTAAATTAATCATCTTTGTGACTTCAGGAGCTATTGACCTTGTACATAATCCCCAGTTCCTGACTCAACAAGAAGGGAAATATCACATATGGGCAGTACCGGTTTCCTGGAGAAGAAACTCCGAGAAAGTTCCAGACCAGGAATCCGGAAATAAATAAACCAGTTGGAAGCCGACGTAATGAACGTTTTGTGGAAGCGTTACTTCCAACCCAGCCTCCTACGTGAGCAGCCCTAAGCTGCTAACTGTCCAACTTTCTTTATTATGTTAAGTTTAAATAATAACTGTTAGTATGTAGTTTTCTGTCATGCCTATTAAAGTTTAAAGCTTTGAAAAGATTCACGCAGTCAAAATTAAATTACTCACCTCAAACAATTTCATTTTGGCAATAGCAAGTAAACAAAATTAGAAGAAATATGGAAAAATCTCATATTTTTGGAACAAAACGAAAACTATTATATTTACAGCAAAATGTGTAGATAACTTGATTGAAGATAAAACATTGAGCTTTAAACTGAGACCTGTTTCATTACAATCCGTTCAGTTGTTTCTGAGAAAAGCAACTTTAAAGAATATGCTTGGCGGCCATTTTGATGACGTCACTGCGCGTGATGTAATCATTTCTGAGGTTGTCTCACGTCTGATTTACAGACTTTCATATGTATTTAGACAACTTCTGAAGTTTGGTGCTGGTATCTGGAAGCGAAATATTTTAAGGGTACTTTCTGCTGATTACACGTTCTAAATCACTTCCATGTCGTTTCGCTATGTTCGAGTATTTTTTTTTCTGTAACTATTATGCTGCTGACAGACATTGCACATCAAAGTCGATTATAGGATTTGAGTCACAGGATGCTGAATGAGTGTGCGAAGCAAAGCGATTGAATATTAGCATTTATTAACCAGTGTGCATACAAATTGGATTGAAGAAACTTAATTCGGTGAAAGTGGTTGTCAGCCAGCATGCGCAAAAACTGGATGATGATAGTGTAGTACATGCTTTTCGTAAGACTTCAGTTCGTAAATAAACGATAATCATAAAACACTCCAACAGTTAGGCTGGCCGACAGCTACATGCGTCTCTTTCTTGTTCAGATTGCCAGTTATAATACCTCTTGCAACACTACTGGATCAAGTGTACATATGTGGCACAACAATCATAGACCATCCGCATCTATCATGAACCATGTTGAGTACTCACTGGAGCCGCATCCATCCTGATCCCGGTTGTGTGCTCACTGGAGCCGCATCCATCCTGATCCATGGTGTGTATTCACTGGAGCTTATAACAAAAATTAGTTAAATACTGAATGAAGCGTAGAACGAGTCTTCATGTTATAACTATATTCGTATGGATCTCTTGTCATAAGGTCGTCTGGGAGAGAGGCTGTCGGGTTCGTTTCCTGGCTCCTGGCCAGTTAATTCAACATAGCCGAATTGTATCTTACCAAAACCATGATAAAACGCATTTTCTTTCTGACACGTGCCTGAACTGGGGTTGAGCCAGGTAGCAAAACATGTGATTTCTTTCGACCCTACTTGGGCTTGGCTAGAAGAAGCCATCCCCTTTCTGGCACGCATATGAACTGCCATTAGGCCAGGAGGCGAAACATGCGATTTAACCCGAGTCATCCTTGACTTGAAGAAGCCATCCTCTCTCTGGCATCAACTGGCAATGAGCCAGCAGGCGAGATACTCGATTTCTACCCATTCGGCCTTGGCTTGATGAAGCCGTGTCCCTATTCGCTACAAGGTCGTTTCAACGCTGTAGCACGCGAGTTTTAGATCACGTGTACTAATCATGCATGGTAATGTTATCGTGGACACTACGTCGACACCTAGACGTTCTTCTTTATCCCCTTCTCGTCTGAATTAATTTTTCAAATAAATTGCGTTGCAGAAACTGCACAGCATAAGCGATGCTAAAGCTGAACAGCAGGAACCAAACGTCGCTTTTAATTTTTGTTAGCACCATACTTTACACAGGCTTCACATATTTTAAGAATTCTTACTTTGAAACTATCTCCTTCGCCACTACGTATGGTTCGTTGAACCAGGGACCCTAAGTCAATTATCATTTTTGTCAAAAATAAAATGCAACTCATTTTGCACTCTGGATCTCCCCCAACCCACACTGTTTTCCAGTTTCTCTTTACCACAATTTAGCTGGATAATTGTGATAGCTATTAATCCTAGAACTGTGCATGGAATAACACAGCTGTACCTGAACTGTGCAGTGTTTTGCTAGGAAAGTTATGCTTGCAGTGAAATATTGATAGTTCCCAAAATATCTAACGAAATTCAACATGTTATACAGTTTTGGAAAGTAGAGACGCTAGGCTAACTGACGGTGCAATCAATTTTGTGAATAAAAAAATTGGAAAAAAATATTGTTGCACTACCTATTGTTGCAAAATTCCATTTTATGACGATCACCTGAGCAGGTCTAATAAAAAATTATTGTTGCATAAACTGTTTATGTTACTGTTTGTAAGTGCTAAGTAGTGTATTATTAGCACACACAAAAATTTGTTTGCACCACAGACATGTTTTTAGAAGATTACGCTTTTTTTTGTAACCTGTTGATTAGTTTTCATAAGCAGCAGCTTTGCAGGAAAGCCAAATAACCTTGCTTAGTAATGCCAGGCAGCAAAGCCCAATCATGAATCTCTGCTAACTGGCCCATGTATTGTGAAGTTATAATCTATAATCTAATTTCATAATAGTAGTAATAATAAGTTGAATAATAATAATAATAAGTAATAATAAGTTTATTGTGAACATAGCTCGAAGTTAAAATAATAACTTGTGTGAGCTACAATAATTACATAGTGCACATAAAACATAACACATACATCAATATTTGATTAATAAATAGATACATACATAAATAAATATAATATATTATAAACAATTTATAAATTGTTAGTATGTTAGTTTTATTAAGTTTTATAACTATTTATAAGTACATCTATTAATTTACTTTTTAATTCATGTTTGCTTTGAAAATGTAACAAAATAATAATAATAATAATAATAATAATAATAATAATAATCTTTATTTGCATACGTAGCTCGAAGTTTGCACAAAACTTGTGTGAGCAGCAATACACGAAAAACACATATAATGAATAACATCCTAATAACACAAAGTAATATTGTTATATAATATTTCAACCGTATTACGTTTCATTTATAATAACCTACTAATGAGTAAGATAATAATTATATTTAATTACACTTGTTGGTGTTTAATTTATTATATTATTTGCAATAATCCCCCGCCGCCCCCCCCAAAAAAAAATAAATAAAAAAATAATCCAAAATGTTTTGTTTTATTTCAGGGCTATTTATTTTTCACTTAGTAGATATTTATGTAACTCCTGTTTTAGTTTTGTGATACTATCATAATTAATAAGTTCATTTGGTAATTGGTTAAAAATGTTTGGCATGTAAAACTTTTGATTTCTTAGTCCATAATTATTAAACCACCTTGGTATTTCATAGCGATTTGTTTGATTTCTTAGTCTGCTTCTTCTTTCAGTATTGCACTGTTTATATTTATAACTATGGTAATGTTTTGTAATAATTATCTGATCTCTTAATTTATTTATGCTTAAAATTTATTATGTCTAAAAGTTTCACTAGTATTAAGAAGTGAATTTCCAAAAAGAACTTTAACAATTTTATTTTGTAATTTTTGCAGTCTTTGTATGATACAATCACTGGCAAAACCATATACTTCAATTCCATACCTCAAATGGCTTTCGATCCAAGCATTGTATAGGATTTGTTTATTCTTATTATCCAATATATTTTTTAAATTGTACATTTTTTGCTAGTATGTATCGAAGTTTGTTCATAAGTATTCTTACATGCTTCTTAAAATTCCAATGATTATCAATCGTTAAACCTAAATACTTTGTATCTTTTTCTGTTTTTAGTAATTTACAGGTATTTTTACATTTTAATTTACTTTTTCCAGTTAACATAAATTCACAGTTTTCTCCGTGAATAATAATATTTGAATCGTCATTTCCTGTCATTGGTACTGTTATTTCTATATAAAGTGTCTTTTCGTCACTTATGTACATTTCATTTTCAGTTAACCAGCAATTTAATACATCAAAGTCATATTGTAAATTTTCTAACATTTCTTCTCTTTTGAAATTTATTGATAGTAAGATCATGTCATCAGCAAATAAATAAAGCAAAGATCTTTCTAAAATAGAACTTACGTCATTTGTATAAATCAGAAACAATAGGGGACCCAATACTGATCCCTGAGGGACACCATACTGTATATTTAATTCATTACTGCATTCATTTTCAATTTTTACTATTGCCTTTCTTTCTTTTAAGTAACTTTGTATAATACTATTCATTTTTCCTCTAATTCCTACATCATTACATTTCTTAAGTAATTTGTCATCGTCAAAGGAATCAAATGCTTTCTGTAAGTCAATACAAATAGTTCCTACATACTTTCCTTTATTTAATACATCTGTAATTAGTTCATTAATTTCCACTAACAAGTCATTTGTTCCCTTTTTTTTCCTATAACCAAATTGTATATTACTTAATAAATTGTATTTTTCCATAAAGGAATTAATTTTGTTGGCAAAAAATTTCTCTATAATTTTATTTATTACTGAAAGTAGGGAAATTGGTCTGTAATTATTAAGATCTTTTTTATCTCCCTCTTTATGTAATGGACGTAAAGTTTGAATTTTTAGTAAGGTTGGCCATTTTTCTTCATCTATCATTTTATTTATAATTATACATATTCCATTTGATATATCATTTTTACTCTCTTTTATATGTTTAGTCTGTATACCATCTATTCCTGTTGAGTTTGTATTATTTATATTATCTATGATCATTTGAATTTCTGGTAATGTTGGTTCCATAATATACATTGTTTCACTTTTATTGTTATTTGATCGGAGACTTTGAAATTCTTTTTTATAGAATACTCCCTTAGTAAAATTGTTTGTTTTACCTTCATATTTAGATTTCAGTTTTGGTATCTATTTTTTAAATTTTCATTAAATTTATTACAAATTCGATTTATACTGAATTCGGAAAATTCTGTTTTTATTGTTTGATCAACGCTTACTAATTTCTTTTTCTTTCCTGTTAATTCATTTACTACATCCCACATTGTTTTATTTTCTGTTTTTGACTTTTCTAAAATATTTGTATAAAAGTTTTGTTTATCCTCGGTGATTTTCTTTTGAACTTCTTTTTTAATTGAGTTATATTGCTTTTTCAATTCTTCATTAATTATCTTCCGTGTTTTAATTTCTAACCACAGTTTTTTTTTTACCTCAATTAATTTAATTGTATCCAATGTTATCCATTCTTTTCTTTTTTTTATGTTTTGCTTATTTTTATTTTGTATAATTTTAGTATTATCATAAATACTTCTGATGATTTTGTTCATTTCCTTATACATTTCGTCAATATTAGTAAATTGTTTTAATATATTCCAATCTACTTTATCTAGTTTTTTAATGATTTCTTTATCATTGTATTTTATTTTATTTGTTGTGTTATCTCTGTTTAAATTTTTGTTAATATCAGTTTGATTAATTTAAAAGGTATTTTTGTGTTAAGAATCAAACAGCCTGTAAAATAATGGTCTGCAATTTTTTCTTCAATTGTGAAACCTTGTATAATTTGATTATTCGTTTTTTTATAAATATGATCTATACATGATATTTGTTTATAAAATTCATCTTTATTTTTCTTTTTAATAACTTCAACTCTAGTTGGGGAGTTTATTTTTTTTTCAAAACCTAATTTTGCGAGTACATTTTCGTATTTATCTATCAAATTTTGTTCATGTTTGTCTGTATCTAAATTTTCGTGCTCCAAAATATCTATGTTTATATCCCCCAAATATATACATGTTTTATTAGATTTTTCATTTTTTTATAAAGTTTTTTAATTCTGCGACAAATTTTAATTTATTTGTATCTGGTTTTCTGTAAATAATGTTAACTTCAATGAAGGGTTCTTCAGTGTTAAAATTTAGTATCAAACAATCATTTTCTTTTAACTTATGATGCTTAAATTCTAAGTTTTTGTTAGAATATTTTGTCTTAAGAAATACCATTATTCCCCCTCCTCTCTTAGTATTTTCTCTTAAACTGTACTTTTTAAGTAACCCTCTATTGCATAATTATCTTTTTCTTCTTCTTTAATATTGATTTCAGTTAGTGCAATAAGATCCCATTCGATTAAACTTTTTTCTAAGTTACTTAATAGTCTTTCCCAATTTTTTCTCAAACTTCTAATATTTACATGCAGAATTTTAAATGCATGATTATTTTCCACTTCCTTGTCGTGAAGTATTTTCAATTCATCAAAATTCTCAGTAGTGTGATTTACGAATATTATGTTGGAATCACTATATTAGCTTAAATTCAATTGGTTAAATCTAATTCTGAACGAACTGTGATGACTTTTTGTTCATTTTCGTTCTTTCTCATTAGCACTTTCCCATTGCTAAACCAAACATACTTGATATCATTTTCTTTTGCATAGTTTTTTGCCTTCCAAAAAAGACTTATAAAATGGGCTCATGTTCTCATTTCTCATTTATATACACTTTCTGTTTGTTTCCATTCTTGTATATGACATCGTTTGTTATGTTTTTTTTCCTGTTGTTTAGCCATTCTGTTCGGTACTCTCTATGTTTGAACTGAATTATAATACTGCTTGCTTTGTTGGGATTCTTGTTTGGAATGCGATGTGCAGCTTCAATTTGATCATTTCTGAAGTGTGTCACATCATAAATGTCTGCCAGTTTTGGTATCAGTTTAACTAATTTCTCATCATCCATCCATTGTAACTGATTAATTTCTAAGTTGCGGTTCCTGTCATATTGTTCTTTCTCTTTAGTTTCAATTTCTAATTGGTGGATTTTCAACTCAAGATCTGTGCTTTTTACTCCTTTTCCTGTTTCTATTTTTGTTATTCTATCTTCCATGATTTTTAACTGGTCTTTAATTTCTGCATGTTCTTTCTTAATGTCTGTTTGTTCTTCTGTCAGGTAGTTCAAAGATTTTATAACATCTTGTATTCCATGTTGCATCCCTATGAGTTTGTCATATTTAGAGAGTAATTTGTCCATTTTATTGTCCATTTTTTCAAACAGTGTTTTTAGAGACAAAAAATCTTCTGTTGTAACTTGATTTTTAGCATTCTCCACAATTCCAGGTTGATTTTCTTTTTCTGGGTGTTCTTTTCTAGCGTCCCCTAGTGGGTCTTCAGAATTTTCGTTATTTTCTGCTTTATCCTTCACACTGTCAGTTTTTCTGTTTGTGTTTGCTTCGTTTTCACTTTCATTTTCGTCTTCATTTTCTTTATTTGTTGTATCTTCTTGTCTGCATCTTGCACATTTCCATGTACTTTTGTCCTTTCCTTTTGCTTTCCACGTTGCCACTGAGATACCTGAACATTCATCAAAACGGTATTTTGATTTGCAGTTAGCACATGTTACACAATCATTTTGTTTACCTAATTTCTCCTCACAATATCCGCACCTTGACATTTTGTGTAAAACGTTTACTGGACCTCTCTTTCACTTTACGACTACGTGTTTTATTCCGGACGCAGTTTTCCTATCACGCTCTTCCACCGTCATTTGTACATATTACGTCATTTGTGATAATGACGTCATTTGTGATAGTGACGTCATATGCAAACTTCATTTTCGTAACTTGGAATCTCACTCGTACAGGTCAAAAGTTTACGACGCCAATCCGCCAAAAGTATTGCAATAAAAAACTTGCTGTTGGTCTCTAAACACTCACCAGAATGTCATCTTCCCGTTTTCTGTGTTTGTTTGTTGCATTTCTTTCATTTAACCACTGAAAATCGTTCCAACGTGGGAGAGTGGAAAATCACCCACAACCAGACTCTTCTAGCCTCAACCCAGCCTAATAATAATAATAATAATAATAATAATTATACAATAATAATAATAATAATACTTTACTGCACAAAAATACTCGAAGCTCGAGAGCTTGTATGAGAGGCAGCACATAAATACAAACAATACAAAAACAGAAAAAAAATAATAATCATAACAATACAGAGTAATATTAACTTGCATCAATTTGTAGTAGGCTAGTGTAACATTCTGCAGGTTATCCATATATTCATTTATTTATTTATTTAT